>LNAC01000155.1:4398412-4413412 GCA_002007465.1 Ailurus styani | reverse complement strand
TCGTTTAAACATTCACATGTTAAAGGACATCAGGTTGTTTTCACTTTGGAGCTCTTATGAATAAATATTCATGCATAGGTTTTATATGAACATAAGTCTTTAAGTCTCTGGGATAAATGCTCAGGAGTGCAATTGCTAGGTTATATAGTGGTTGCATGCTTTTAAAGAAAGTTTGCATGTTTTTAAAGAAAACTGCCAAACTGTTTTCCAGAGTGGCTATGCCATTTTATACATTGCCACCAGCAATGTATGAGTAATCCACTTTGTATTCTCGTCAGCCTTTGGTGGTGTTACTATTTTTTAATTTTAGCCATTCTGATAGGTACATATTGATACTTGATAGTAATTTAACTGCGCCTTTCCCTGATGGCTGATGATAGTGTGTATCTTTTCACATGAATTTTTATATCCTTTTGGTGAAATGTCTGTTTATATCTTTTGCCATTTTCCAATTGGACTGTTTATATTTTCACTATTGAATTTGGAAAGTTCTTTATATATTCCAGATACACTTTTTTGTTGCATGTGTGGTTTATAAATATATTTTTTCCAGTCTGGATCTTATCTTTTCACACTCTCTCTCTCTCTTTTTAAAAGATTTTATTCATTTATTTGATAGAGAGAGAGAGAGAGATCACAAGTAAGCAGAGAGGCAGGCAGAGAGAGAGGGGGAAGCAGGCACCCCGCCAAGCAGAGAGCCTGATGTGGGACACAATCCCAGGACCCTGAGATCATGACCTGAGCTGAAGCCAGAGTCTTACCCCACTGAGCCACTCAGGCACCCCACCTTTTCACACTCTTAACAGGTCATGAGCAAAAATCCAACTCATCAATTTTTCTTTGATTGATCGTGCTTTTGTTGTCAAATCTATGAACTCTTTGCTTAGCTCTAGTATTTTATCCTACTTTTTTTTCCTAAAAGTTTTGTAATTTTAAGTTTTACATTTGGGACATCCAGTGGCTCACCTGGTAAAGTGTCTGCCTTTGGCTCGGGTCATGATCCTGGAGTCCCAGGATCGAATCCTGCATCGGGCTCCCTGCTCAGTGGGGAGTCTGCTTCTCCTTCTGACCCTCCCCACATCCTGTACTCTCTCTTTCTTATTCTCTCTCTCAGATAAAAAAATAAAAGTTTGAAAAAAATTGCATTTCAACCCAAGATCCATTTTAGGTTAATTTTTATATATGGTGTGAGACTTACCTTCCTGCATGTTCCTTTATGCTCCCTGTTTACAGTATGAATATCTTCAATATTTCCTATGTAGAACCACCCACGTTATTATTTTTGGCTTTAATCATCAATGTTAACTTAGAAAACTCAAGAAGAAAAGGGAAACCTATTGTATTTAACTATATTTTTGCTTACCATGTTCTTCTGATATTCTAAGTTTTCTTTCATTTTTCCCTTCTGTTTTGAGAACTTCCTTTAGCTGTTCTCTCAGAGTGGTAACAGATTCTTTTAGCTTTCCTTTATCTGAGAATACCTTGATTTTCCCTTAATTCCTGAAGGATATTTTTGCTGGGTATAGGATTCGGGATTGACAAGCCTTTCCTTTCATCACTTTAAAGACTTCCCTCCCTTCTCTATGGTTTTTGGTGAGAAATTTGCTGTCATTTGAATGATTTTTCCTCTAGAGGTAAAGTATTTTTCTCTGGCTGTTTTCAAATTTTGTTTCTAGTTTTTAGAAGTTTAATTTTAATGTGCAGTGGTGTGGATTTATTTGGGCTTATTTTGTTTGGGTTTGCTCAGTTTCTTGAATCTGTAGGTTTTTCCACTTCCAAGTTTTCACTTCTTATTTCTCTAGGTTCTTTCCCACTCCCACTTTCTCCCTCCTCTCCTTCTGATGTCATAAATCTTTTGTTTTGATCCCACTGGCCCCTGAGATTCTGTTCACATTTTTAAATAAGTTTTTTCTATGTTATTCAGGTTCTAATTTTCAATTTATGAATTCTTTCCTCTGTCCCTTTTCATTCTGCTGTTGAGCTTATCCACTGAGTTTTTTATTCTAGTTATTACATTTTTTAAATAATTTTCTAAAATTGTAAAATTGGTTCTTTTTTATATCTTCTATTTAATTTTCAAGGTCTTTTAATTTTTTATTTTGTGTGTGTTTAAAATTGCTCAATGAAGCTTTTTATCATGGCTGCTTTAAAATCTTTTTTAGGTAATTCTAACGTCTCTGTCACCTTAATGTTGGTATCTATTGGTTGTCCTTTTTCTCATCTAAGTTTGGGATCCACTCATTTAATCAAGGTTCATTCATTACTGAACCTCTGAAAAATGATATTGGTATGAGCTCTTCTTTATTGTTGATGATTTTTAAAAGGAAAATGATTTCATAAAATGAAATCTAAATATTTTTGTATTAAAAGATTCTGGATCTTATTTAAACCCTTTATTTTAATTGACCTTCTCTGAAATCACTCAGGCAGGAGAACAGTGGAACACCATGTACATACAGGTAGGGGGGAAGTAGAAGTCAATATTCCCTGTTAAGCCTCTCTTGTCATCTGATGAGGGCAGGCTCTTCATTAATGCTGGCAGGAGTAGGATTTTTATCATCCTAAATGATCTCCACTGGCATCACTTATTCCAGCAGTCTTATTCCAGCTGACCACCTACAAAAGTGCTGACTCTCCACTAGACTTCCTCTGACACAACATCAGTGGTGAGAGGAAAGACGGTCTTATTATGGGTGAGTGGGAATGAAAATCCAAACTCCCCACGTCATCTCCACTGACACTATGGGGGGGGGGCTCATTACAGGCCAGTGGGGATGAAAGTCTTGGCTCCCTAGTTGGCCTTTTCTGATACCACCGTGGCGATTGGCACCTCCTTATAGCCTGGTAAGGATGGAAGTCTTGGTCCCCAATCAGCCTTTGCTCGTCTGGGTTGGGGAAGGATTACAGTATTTTCATTGTGTTTGGTACCACAGAAAAGTAGAGAAGCTTGGAAGCAGAGAAATTAATGTCTGAAAAATTTTTTTCTTGCTAAGGTGACACTTTCTTTTGGTTTGAGAGTGTAAGCTTTTGCTGAGGCTTTTTTGTCTGTGCTCATTGACATCCTAGGTTGCTTGCTTCTTCAGTTCCAGGTCTAGAATACATGAGGCAAACAGAAAACTCAGCAAACTCACCACCATGTTGTCCCTCAAGTCCCAAAGTCCCTAGCTGGTCAACTTTCTCTCCACCTTTCTGTCTTTTCATGTTTATTTTATATGCTAAGTCCAGGGAGAAATAGAGAAATAGTAAAGAAAAAAATATCTCTACTTTATCTTTCTAGAAATGGAAGCCCATACAATACATTTTGTTCCATAAATATGTCAAATAAAAAAGTAGATAGTCATTATTGAATCTTCTGAAACAATGATATTTAGATCTGTGTTGTCCAATACAGTAGCCACTAACCATATGGGAATATTTAAATTTAAATAGTTAAAGTTACACAAAATAAAAATTCAGTTCTTCAGTTGCACTAGCAACATTTTGAGTGCTTAGTAATTGTCAAAAGTGCTTAGTGACTATGATATAGGACTGTGCAGATTCAGAACATTTTGAACATCTCAGAAAGTCTATAGGACAAGGGTGATCCTGACACTGAACAAAATGGTTCATGATACTACTAAATGTTGATGTAAAAAAAAAAAACGGGCAGGAAGAAAAATATGAGCAGATGGATAAATGATCCTGTGAATTCTAGGGATAGAAAGGATATGGGTTTATTCACAAGGCAAATTTGCAAAATGGACACCAACCTACTACCATAGTGTGGATTGAATTTTTAGTGATTCTAGCTGCATGGGTCCATTCCTAAGACAATTCCTTTTTCTATGAGTTGATGCAATTTTGAACAGCTAATTGATAGAGTAGCTGAGATTAACATGTATTTACCCTGACATTGCCTGTTATATTACATTCAGATATTGTCTGACTTTGCCAAATGTTGGACACATTCATTTAACATCATTTTATTTGATAGAGGGGGTATGTGTAGTTTATAGAATTCAGTTTTTTTTAAACAATAAGCTGAAATGATGTAGAGGCAACTTTAGCAAAAGAGTTTAACTTCAGGGCAGCAAAGCACAAGCAAAGATAAAATATAAGCACATAAAATTAAAATGGCTAAAAACCATAAAAGTTCAGAACTAGAGCTTCTTGTTATGTTATTTAATTTACTCAACAATTATTTGTAAAATGCATATATTTTTAAAAGATTTATTTCTTTATTTATTTTACCGAGAGAGACAGACAGAGAGTGTGTGAAAATGCAGGGAGGGGCAGAGGGAGAGGGAGTGAGGAAGCAGACCCTTGCTGAGCAGGGGAGCCCCACAATGTGGGGTTCGAATCCTGGACCCTGAGATCATGACCTGAGCCGAAACCAAGAGTAGGACACATAACTGACTGAGCCACCCAGGCACCCTGCAAAATGCATATTATTACAGTTCAACCATCAATTTCTCAGAGAAGAAATTGAGCTACAGAGAAATTGGCTTTATTACTCATTGGAAAAGTAAGGAAAAATACTTAGGCCATTTTATCACATCCTACTTATATCATATGGCCATCAGATGTCTGTCATAGTCATACCAGTCATATTAGATCCCCGATTATTTGAAAAAATACCTTGCACTTTCTGCCCATATGGTTACCTTACAGTTTTTCTTCATTAATTCATTCTACATATATTTATCAGGCACCTTCAGTGAGCCAGAAAATTCTAGCACTAAAGTGCATTCAGTGAACTAAACAAAGATCCCTATCTGAATGCTCACATTCTCGGTAAATAAAAATAAATATAATTTAAAAAATTAGAAGATGAGTACTGCGGAAAAAAGAAAAAGCAGAACAGGTTAAAGAGGAATGAGATGGGAGATATGGAGCAGATGAAGTTTCTCTTACAGGATCCGTCATCACCATCTATCGCTGTCTCAGCTCATCTCAAATGTTACCTCCTTTACAAGGCCCTCCTTAATACCTTACTTAGCAGCTCTCCTACTATGCTCCTTTAGCACTTCCTGTCTCTATTACAGCACTTAGCATTCTGCCTTGTGTTAGATATGAATACATCTGTCTTTTCATTAAACTCTGATTCCTTAATAAAGAGCACATGCTTTATTAATCATTGTATCCCTTACAGAGTCACCCATAATGGTTGGCTTAATAAGTGTTTGTGAAACAATGAAGACTAAGTGGAACACAAATTGACAAAGATCCAGGTTGTTTATAAAAGGTACTCTTAATATTAGGATTCGAAAATATAAGCTACACATGTAGATATTGGGTGCCAATTCTCTGTTCATACTTACTTTCTTCCCCTCGACTAACATCCACTGGGCTAAAGAGATGGTAATGTGTTGTTGGAGAAAGTCTTTATTTTCTGCTTTTGCTGAATTTCTAGTAGAAATACCACATATTAACATGCCCCAAAAAATCAAGCAAAATAGTGTCAACGAGAACTTAAAGTTGTCTTCAGAGCATTGTGCATTGACCAGAGTACCTACTAGATTAATTGTTCTACATTAGAATTTAGGCAAATTAACTAATGCTATTGTCTTTATATAATATCATGGTTTCATATGAGAAAACATGATTTATGTGAAATTGTCAATCTTTATTTTTCTTTTTGTTAATAAACAAAAAAACACAGAAATCATCTAGCTATATTCTTCTCTATTTCTTTAATAAAACATACTGCTTTGTATGACCAGAACCAGTAGAACTTGTTGGTTAAGAAGTTGTATTTCGGGCGCCTGGGTGGCTCAGTGGGTTAAAGCCTCTGCTTTCGGCTCAGGTCATGATCTCAGCGTCCTGGGATGGAGGCCCGCATCGGGCTCTCTGCTCAGCAGGGAGCCTGCTTCCTCCTCTCCCTGTCTCTCTGCCTGCCTCTCTGCCTACTTGTAATTTCTCTCTCTGTGTCAAATAAATAAATAAAATCTTTAAAAAAAAAAAAAAAAAAAGAAGTTGTATTTCTTAAACATAATAACATACTATTTTGAAAGTGCTATTATAAACAATATTCACTATGTAATAAAGCATAACTATGAAGCTGATTTTGATTACACATTCTGTAAGTATCCTATTCAGTAGGCATGAATAAAAGACTCCCCCTAAATAATCATATAACTACAAGTACAAGTAGTTTTTATATTTTACTTCTTTTTAAAAATCAGGTTTAGAATTTAAAGACTTGGTTAGTGCATAATTAGAGAATGTTTAAAAAAGTCTTAGTAATTCAGATAGATTGAATTCGTTATTAGTGTTGCTTCTTGAATAGAGATGTGACAACATGAAATATTAATGAATGTTCTACTAGAATTATTAATGATGGATTCTTCTGATGAAGAATTTAAAAGAAACCCCTTTTAAAGAAGGGAATTTTTGTCTTCTGGATATTTTTATTGAACTAAAACACTGATGTTTCTCTCCTTTTAAAAAAATTTTAAAGTAAGCTCTACACCCAAATGTGGGGCTTGAACTCATGACCCTGAGATCAAGAGCTGTATGCTCTCACTGCCTGAGCCAAACAGGTGTCCCAATGTATCTCTTAAAGGTACTTATTTTTATCCTAAATGTTTATATAGTATATATTTCAATTAAATTTTATCCCTGATGTGCAGGGAATTACTACAGAGCAATCATTAGAGACACTGAAATTATTCATTATGATTATTATAGGAAAGTTTATGGGTCATAGGTGAGAAAGTTAACAATGGCGGAAGAGACGATATGCTGGTCAGAAGCAGAACAAATGTAAAGAATGCACAGGATGATCATGAACATGAGAAAATATGTCTAGTGACTAGATTCAATGTTTGTTTGGCTTAGAGTTTGAATCTTATGTCTTATTTCTACTTTCCTATGTGACTGGTACAATGTTGTGCGCATGTGTATGTATATACAGGCCTGCAATAAGTGACTAGTTAATTAATTTAATTACTTATGTAGGACCGCTGAAGTTGCTAAAGTTACTCCTTGTCTTTGAGACTGTGTGTAAATGCTATCAAAACAAGTGATAAATTCAACAAAAATAAAAATTGTTATGTGAAATGGTTTGAGACAATTTTAGCTGTTCGACTTGATTTTTTCAAGGTTTTGATCATCAATTTTTTGCTGTATTATTATAAGAAAAATTAAAATTTAAGTGGTCCAAATCTATAGTTGGTTAATCCTCTTTGATGCTAAATACTGGCATTAAAATCTCGCATAATTATTTTGATTAAAATGTATTATTAGACACATTTTCAAAGATCAAAAGTGTTTATGTATGTGTGCAAAATTTGAATTTGGTATCTGTCAATACAGAATGAACATTTTAGTGCATAGCTGCCTACATACACAAACACACACACACACAATTTTTAATTTTAGACCTTATATAAATGTGCTTGTCTATAAAAAGGATATAACATGGGGACTCACCAGAGAGTATTTTATTTGCATCAAAGTGACAAGAATTTTAATAAAATGTTTATATGAATTTACTTTAACTATACTATCTCCTTTATTCCTGAATTAAAGTTCTTACTCAGGAGTATGAATTCCTCCTGCATTTTGTAGATGCTCTGACTTGCTCCTAGTTTATCAGTAAACATTAGCTGGGTGTTGTCATGGTAAATGGAAAAAAATGTTTCTAATCTGTCCATGTAAGTAGGCCCACTGCTGTCAGCAGATAAGAGAGAGAACAGGAATAAAGTATAGTGATGAAGTATGAAAAATTAAAAGGTTAAAAAAAAGAAAAGCATACTTGTACTTTAAGAATGATTTCCTTGAATACTATTTTTAGAGCAACATGCAAATAACATAATTGAAGAAGGTCAACACAAATCAAATTGGAAATTTTATAATTTAAGAAGTGGGTACACAAATATAATTTTCATTTTGGCTTGAAATATGCATGAAGGTGGTTGTTTGATCTTCACCCAGACGAAAACAAATAATGAAATCACTTTCATATAATATCCAGTCACAATTCATAAAGAGGTTTTTGGGGAAAGACATGTAGTAGGAACTTCTCTTTTACCTTTAAACAACAGCACATGTTAATCTTTGTTTACCTAGCCTCTGGTCAATTGTAACTCTCCCTTTGAAGCGTCTGTCTTTAATTCCTTTCTGTGAATCCAAAATGCAATTAAAAAAAGACGTATTTCAAAATGCCAGTTCAAAGTGGCATTGATTATTCAGGTACTTTGACCATCTAATTCAATAAGTGTTTAGCACCCAAAATGTGGGTAATTGGGCTCTGTATGCAACGGAATTACTTAAAAATAAAATACATGCACTGTGAATTTTCTTTGACAGTTAAGGCTTATACATACTGGCCAACTAAAGCACAGAGTGTGCTAGACTTTGCATGCAGACAAAAATGCGACGGTGGTTTAGAGAAATGATGGGTTATTATGAAGTGGAGAAGTTGGGAAAGAACTTCCTAGAGGAGGTAAGTTAAGTTGGGAAAGCAGCATATATCTAATGCAGATGGGGGGAGGGGAATACAGTGTTTGGGGGCAGGGAAACAGCAAGAACAAAAGGAAAAGGGTGAGATAAATTAGCCAGTAGAAAATAAATAAACCTCTTAGAGCAGATTCGTGTGTTTTGAGTGATGGGGGACCAGGCTTCCATTTTAGCCTCAGGTTTTGCTTTTAGATTTGCTTCTGGTTTTAGAGTTCTCCCCTCTCTCACCTATCTTTGTCTTGATGCTATTACTTACGGAATTCTTCTGCTTTTGCTGTCCTGATTTTACCTGTTTAAGTTTTCCACTCCTTTCTTATAGTTCCATACACCGAACAGTTTCCTATTTCCTTTTGCTTATTTGTTTTTTTAGCTACCTGCATTTCTCCCCTTAAGACGTTCACAAAGATCCAGGAAACCATCTAGGTTTAAGCTGACCAATGCACTTGAGTCCCACCAATGTTTATTAAGCACTTATTAGGGGACAGGCATGTATAGATGAAGAAGGCATGGCTCCTACCCTCCTGACGTTTTCAGCCAGGTGAAGGCTCTTTGGTGCCCCAAATCTGCTTGTGTTGCCCTCTACTACCACTGCAGGTTAAAGTCAGTCAAAAGAGAGAAAAGTAAAACAACTAATAAATGCGAAAAAGCCTGAAACTCACCCCAAATTAGAATCTAGATTGTATCTGTGGAGCACCTGTGGTGAAAAGGTGACATGGTAGTTTGGATCCTAACTCTGTTAAATGTAATACAACTCTGAACAGGATGATAGAAGAAAGAGGAACTGACACTTCTCTGTGTCCAGCATGATGACTGGTGTTGATTGTATATTATTTAATAATCATGGTTCATACCACTTCCCAGCCCCCACTTCAACAAACAAAAATAAAACCAACAGCATCACCAAAACCAAATAGAGAAACATACTCTTCCCAAGTTAAAGATGACCAAAACTCAGGTGTAGATGAAGCTAAGAAGCTTGGGTTTTCAGACACACCTGAGATTTGAGCCTGGTCTCAAGCCTCCAACTCTACCACTTCCTAGATTTTAGGCTAAGTTATTCACTCATTTATTGAATACCCACTATATGTCAAGTACATTGCTTGGCACTGGATTTTAAGAAACCAATGAGATATGGTTCCTTCCCTTAAACCTCTTATAGTGCAGTAGAGGGAGATAAGCATGTAAGGAAGCCCTTGTAATTAAGTGGCAGGTGTAGTTCTGGAAGTCTACAAAGAGTAGTGTGAGGTACAAATGAGTTCATTCTACCCAGGACTGGCAAATGGCAGAGGTCAGGAAACCTTCCATGGGGAGGTGGCCCTGCAGTTCCACAGAGTCACTCATTAAATCAGGTGATTGTGAGAAAGAACAAGACATTCTAACTGGTTTGAGCACTAGGGCCTGAAACAGGATGGCAAGAAATGAAGGTGGTTCAGGGTGGCCGAAGTGAGAGTTGGGAGTAATAATACTCACTTCCCTTGTTAGAGGATACAGAGGTAACATTTATACAGTGTTAAGCATAATGCCTGAGACATACTAGGTGATCAATAAATGCTCCTGTTGCTCTTTCAGATGCTCCATTTGATCACATCCCTTTCCAGCCCTAAAATCCCATGATTCTTACCACACTGTATGCGTTCTTATTATAGATCAGTTCATGCACTGTTTTACATATGTTCAAAAGTCTCTACTACAGCTGGCAGAAGACTCGATAAAACAAGATGTGAATTTTGATAAAGGATTGAAACAAAAGCTGACTTTAGCTTCAAGCCTTTCTTTCTCTGTCCCTCTATAGTAACTTGAATACAGTTTTGCTTGTGTGTATGTGAATGTTGTGCAAGTATAGAGATTCAGCATCAGTTCAACATACTGGGACACAATTTGGTATTTTACCATGGGAACTGCTCACCTGCTCCCCAAACCAGAAGAGCTGCTCTTCTGTCCCCAGAAGTTTCTAAGATCATAACATCAGTCGCATTGCTGGATGGAGATTTGAAGGCAACACACCATAGAAGTACAATCTTAGAGCTCATCATTTCTGTACTGAGTTAATACATGTAATGCACATTAAAATAGCACTGATACATCTCAAGTATCCAGTAAGACCTGGTTCTTATTTTACACTCTGTTAAAGTTTTATATAAATGTACTTGGGAGCAGGGTAGGCGCGGGGTAGCAGAGCTTGGCCATGGGAGGGAAATACAAAAGGTAGTGAGAAGATGGAGGGCAGGAACATATCCAAGAGTGTGACTGTAATCACACAAAGATATCCCTGCTGTGACATGTGAGCCCAAGGCGCTGCATATCCAGGGGAACCTCCCGACCACCGCACTCCCCTCCCCTACTGAATCAGCTGGGATGGCCATCGAAGTGTCTCTTCTGATGGTGAAGTTGCCTACCTCTTGTAGTCTTTTCAAGAAGCATGGCCTCTGAAGGTGGGGGAAATCAGAGGGATAGACAAACCATGAGAGCTATGGACTCTGGGAAACAAACGGAGGGTTTTAGAGGGGAGGCAGGTGGGGGGTGAATTAGCCGGGTGATGGGTTTTATTAAGGAGGGCACATACTGCATGGAGCACTGGGTGTTATACGCAAACAATGAATCATGAAACACTGTATCAAAAACTAATGATGTACTGTGTAGTGACTAACAAAAAAAAAAATAAAGTGGAATAAAAAAATAAAAAGCAAGGTCAAGCTGTAGGCAAAATTCTATCATAAATGAATTTCATGTCAAATAAGTCATTTTTTCCATATTTAGAATATTTGTGAACAGCTTGGTGTTTTAAACTACACTGTCAGATTGATTTTTGTTAGATGTATATAAATTTTGACAAGGTATAGTGATGATGTTGAGTAGTTTTAACGGAAGATAAAATATTCGTGACATTAAAAAACACTTTTTAGATAATGGAGACATGTATATATTCTTCTAATGGACTTCGGAACTTCTACATTTTTGGAAAGCAAAGATATGGGCATTTAACTAGGTATAAAGTAATACTGTTAGGGAAAGAGAATAATTATTCCTAACAGTAAAGCATAAAGAGGCTAATAATGATAGAAGGTACATCATCAAAGGAAAACATTGACTTGTGAGAAAAAAATGATTAATCAGTCACCGTAAGAGATGCCTTATAGAGCTAATAATGGTACTGGACTAAGCTTTTTGGGATAAACATGCCAGTTTGTTTGATCCATGCCAGTTTTTCTCACTCCACACATCTTTGAGAGCCACCTTAATGTAAAGTAGATGAGGGTCAAAGTAACAAAAAGGGTTATAGTTTTCCACTAAAAGACAAAAATACAATAATAATCCCTCCTCCCCCCCATCCATTGTCAAAATCCCTCCTGTTTAAGGATCTCAGAATCTTTTAGTTGGCTACAGTGATCTGTTGACTTTATCAGAATATTGTAACATAAAACCATGCCAAATGAAACAATCTATATAAGAAAAAAAAAGTCTTCAGAAAGAGACAAACCAGAAGAGACTCTTAAGCATAAGAAACAAACTGAGGGTTGCGGGAGGGGAGAGGGTGTGGGGATAGGATAACTGAGTGGTGGGCATTAAGGAGGGCATGTGACGTAATGAACACTGGGTGTTATAAAAGACTGATGAATCACTGAACTCTACCTCTGAAATTAACAATATACTATATGTTAATTAATTGAATTTAAATAAAAAATTTTAAAAAGTCTTCCTTATGTGCCTAATTTCCAACTATTTTTATAGCAGTACGGCTACAAACATTTGAAATATTGAGGTATGTATAAAAATGTAGGGACAACTGGGTGGCTCAGTCAGTTAAGCGGCTGCCTTTGGCTCAGGTCATGATCCCAGTGTCCTGGAATTGAGTCCTGCATTGGGCTCCTTGCTCAGCAGGGAGCCCGTTTCTCTCTCTGCCTCTGCCTGCCACTCTGCCAGCTTGTGCTCTTTCCCTCTCTCTCTGACAAATAAATAAATAAAATCTTTAAAAAAACCCTGAAATGTAATTTTCATCTTTTACCTTTATTAAATTATTCTATATCTGTGTACTTACTGTAAGTTACCTCAATGACAGTATTTTAAAGGGTCAGAATCTACATTATTCATACATTTTTTTCTAGAGATTTTATTTTCCAGTAGGAAGCCCAACTGGATGTTCATCTGTAACCATGGTTTAAGAACGAGTACAAACCTAAGAGATTAGAATTCTCAGTAGAGGTTTTTCATATACTAGTATCTCAATTTCTGCTTACAAATTGGTTCAAGAATACTCATCCTTAATTCACAAAGCTGTAGGGAGATACACTGTGACAGTTAATTTCAACATCTTTTGGTGGTAAGTGTAAATGTTCGGCATTCTTGCTATTAGTAATACAATGTTTTTGTTTTCTTAGTAACATGTTAGTTACTGCTGTTTGTAACAGTAGCTGCCATAGCATATTGTGGAGCTAACATTCTGTCAAGATGAGAGGAAATTTAAATTTTATTACATTTTTGGTGAAAAATTAAAGAACACACTGCCTGGTGTTATGACGGGACTTATGCCTTAAACTAATTACAAACTTCCATATTAGAAGTCAGGTTAAATGAGTTTCTTTGCCACAGCACTTGTGGTAAATTTGTTCCCTGACTGATCATAGGAGACTTCATTCTTGTATTGTGGTTAAGTGTAGTTGCATTAGGCCCAAACTGTACGTTAGGCTGATAACAGTTTTGAATTGTATGAAATGACTAAATTTCTTAGTCTGCTTGAAAAATATAATTCAAATGTTGTAGGAATGAGACCCTGTAGTGAATCTCCATAGTAAGGAAAATGGCCTGCTTATTTCTAAATGGAAATCCCCAATTGTCACACCACATCAATCATCTGACATGTAATCTGACTTCCATTGAGCTGGAATGTACTTTAAAGGTCAGGTCTCTGGATGAAGAATTTTAGCTTAGTGGGTTATGCAGGAAAAATGCCTAAATCCAGAGCATTGTTTTGGCATTGGTAGAAATAGCTTCTTTTCAAATAGCAGACGGGAGGAAAAATGTTAAGATTATTACGTTCAAAGTCTTGCCTAAGCACATCTGCCTGTATCGCATTGAGTTGGACAAAGCAATACGAATAGGGACAGAACCACATTCATCTCCTTTCATAGAAGGTGCATACTGGAGTCTTGCAGGCTCAATTTATTTGGTCCACATTGAAAAAATTTAGGAAATGCCATATTAGAAAAAAATTTCAGATATCTGGTTTCTCTTAAGAAATTGGAACCCCTGACCACAGTGTGCCTGTATTCATAAGGCTGGGGTTGTGGTGGGGGAAAGCAGGCTGAAGCTGAGAATCGAGTGCTCTCTTTACACATTCTCTTTAAGTTGTCATTCTCTTACATCCCCTAACGTCTTTACACCCATGCTCATTTTGCCTGCCGCATCCTGGCAGGCATTGAGATTCCTGCAGTTTATGAAATGGGTGCAGTGAGAAGCCTTCTTCTTCTTCTTTTTTTTTTTAAGGTGGTCAAATCTCTTTGTTAAAGGAGTGACGGAGAAAATTCGATGGCTGGTTTCGCTTCCAGACACTCCTCAATCTGCCGTTTTTCCATCTCCTTTTCCAGAATGGCCTAAAGTACGAAAGTATCAGAGGATGGACCCTGTAGTCCCAGCTCTACCCCTGGCCAGCTGTGTGACCTTGGAGGAGTCCATTAAGTACTCTTGGCCAAAGGCGATGAATGGTCTGTAAATGCACATAATACCTGTTTCGGATTTCCCACACGGCCGTTGCACGGCACACGAGATTTTAAAAAGTACTCCTAAGCAATTTATAAACCGCAAAAACGCTTCCCAGCCCAAGCGCCTGTTACAGAGTGCGACACGGTGGCTTTAGAAGTTGGTTACTGGAATCCGCTCTAGTTCCGAGCTGCTCCCACCTCCCACGCTCGGGTGGGCGAGCGGAAGAAGATTCTCCGGGGAGGTCTGGAAAACTGTCTTAGACATGCAGCGAGAAGTTCCTCAGCGGGGGTAAAGTTGTTGGCGGCATTTTTAAGCATCCACAGTGACACACCAACTCTTAGGCGAGACGATAGACCCCGCCGCATGGCCAGCGCGGGAACCGGTCCCCCCGCCACCTCCCACCTCGAAGCCAGGGCCCCAGAGGCCAGACCTGAACGCTCCCGGCCGGGACCCCAGAGCCAGGACCCCGGACCTGGTCCTCGTCCCCAACCCCCACAGTCACCTCCCCGCCCCCTCTACCCTCTCCACGTGACAAGAGCCGGAACCGTCACTTCCGGCGGCGGGGATAGCGCGCCTGCGCGGGGCGCCAGGCCTCAGAGAGCGGTTGGCAGCGGCGCCGCACCGCCAACGGCCGCGAGTGGCGAGCGGCGTAGGTCCAGCTCCGGCGGCGACAGCGCCGCGGGTTGCGGTCTTGGGGGTGCGCGGCCGGAGAGGTCCAGCCTACGCCCTGGAGGGCCGGCCGCCCCGCCCCTTTCCCCATCTCCCTCCCTGGCGCTCCCGCCGCTCCCAGGCTCGCGCTCCCGACGCTTAGTGAGGCGGCTAGGGCGCCCGGGGCACTTGCGGAGGCGGCGGCGTCGCCCC
>LNAC01000155.1:4129974-4398052 GCA_002007465.1 Ailurus styani | reverse complement strand
CGGGTGGCGCGGCCGGCGGGGCCGGGGCCGGCTCCAGCTGCTCGTCCGTGGGGGTCCGGGTGTTCGCGGTCGGTCGCTACCAGGTCACCCTGGAGGAGTCCCTGGCCGAAGGTACGGGCGCCTGGGGAGACTCGGGCAGGCAGGTGAGGGAGGGCTGGGGTGTGGCGGTGGCTCTCCGGGTCCTCGCCCGCTGCTTTACTCGCCCTCTCGGCTTACTCTTCTTCCCGCTTCTGCCTCCTTTGCTGTGCCGGCGGGGCTCTTTAAGAGTAGCTCGGGCTTTTCGCTCTTAAGCCGGCTTTTCTCGCCTCTGGCAGCTCTGACCGGTGCACAGTTCTCTCATTACTGAGTTTAAGTCATTTCAGCCCTCCTTGACGCGGGGAAGTAAGTAGGAAACGTCCTAGCGAGTGATGCGATGTCATGATTAGACCAGTGACTCATTAGAGGGTCAGACCGTGCAGGATCGAGGCTCTGCTCTGCCTGCTGTGGCTCAGGCGGCTGTAGTGCTTTGGCCTCTACATCCGTGTCTCCGCCCGCGCTGCAGGGTACAGGACCCTACAGGGTGCAGTCCCCGAAGTCGAGCTACGTTTGCTCCTACTCAGTCCTCAGTTGAAAAACAGTTTATTTCTACGCGTGCTCTTGTGCATGTATTGGAGGTGATACTTTGCCCCAAATTCAGTTAGTAGGTTGCTTTGGAGGAGCAGGTAAGCTTGAAGTCCATTTATCTTTGTTTTTTAGAATCTACATCAGACAAGGTGTTATTCATACCCTCTCAGTATGTCTTTTTGGTACTTTAAAAGGTGCTAAGAAAGCAGGTTGACTTTCATTTGCGAAGTTTTGCGTTTGGTCCTTCATTACCTTTACCAGGCTATGTCAGCAGTTGCAAGTCTGCTTACAAGAAAGCGTACTCCATTTAAAAAACAAGATCGTGCACTTTAGTTTTTTATTTCTTGTGTAATTGGCTTGTAGAAAATACTTTCTCTTATTTATTGCATGCTTCATTTGATCTTTGAGCTTTTAACTGCAGAATATTACAAAATAAATACTTTTAAAAATTCATAAGAAATAATTTGTTGATAAATGGCCCTTTTAAGTTCCAAGGTTAAGAGGGAAGAAATTGAAGAGACTAGTTTTGGTTCTCTGAAAGTCAGACATTGATGTGGTTTGGACACAGTAGACTGAGAGAGTCCACTTATGTTTTTTGAAATGCCATAAACAATAGCACATTAGTGCAAAAGAAAAATCTGAAGGTTTTTGTCTGTAAAATATTTAAAGGGAAAGAAATCTTGAATTATTCAGGGATGGGTGTCATTGTTTTACAAGCCATTGCCCCTAGTAATGAGCCTAGCTAGCCAAACCTTGGAGAGGTGGGAGAAGGATCCTTAGCTTATTAAAAGAATGAATATATTGTGATTTTTTTTTACTGTGCTGTAAAATTTTCTGGTTCTTTATTATACATGGATTTCAAATGTTGATTTAGATTGAGTTGTGGCTTTTAAGAAGACATGGCTGTTAAGTCACATGCTGTACTTATTTCTTTGAATTGTAGTAACTGATTGAAGTGTGGCTTGAGTAGTATTAACACTCACTTCATTTCACCAAATCCCAGATGAGTTTTTTATTCAGTGGAAAGAAAACATTGACGTTTCATCAAACTAGACTTTGGATTTGTGGCTTCTGTCATTGCCCTAAGCATATCCTATCATTATCCTAAGCAAGTCATTTTCAAGAAAAGTTAAGTAATTTTGGAAAATGAAAATAAAAATGAAGACTTACAAAGCGGGAGTGCTCATTCAACCACAAACAATTAAAAAGAAATTAAGGACTAATGTCACTGTCAGAGTGTTCTACTTGCTTTTGCTATAAATTTTGCTGTTTTTCTTGGAAAAATCCATAATCAAGTGCTAGAATGAAGTGGGAGCTGAAGAAACTGTTTTGGAAGGTGGGACTTTCCCACCCAACACTCCAGCTCTCAGATTAGACTTTTTTTGTCTTTTCTGGAGGGGAGGGGAGACTTTCTTCCCTTGTGTATTTCTTTTCTCTTTTTACACACACAATTGAAATTACCTATATTCAGTTTACTTTTTTATCCTGACAGTTTCTTCTTACTTCAAATGCTTAATATCCTCTCTTTTCCAAATAATTTAGAGAATTCAGACAAGATGTTTAAGCACAAAGTCTGGTTCACACTCAAGAACGATCATTCAATAATTGACAGATACATTTGCTGAATTACAAGATTAGGGTAATGGCATTAGAATTTAGAGTGGAAAGGCGTTAGAGTTTAGAGTACCTGAATTGGGCAGACATATACCAGTTAATGAGACAAGGGATAGAAACAAAGACAAATGAACTTGGTAGGTTTCGCTTCTTTTTCTTTTTTCTTTTTTTTTTTTTCTTTGGGTCCTTGTTGTTTAAACAGGGCCAAGACTGTAGGTGCTGTGCCCTGAGGTATTTTTGCCATGCTACTGAAAACATAGGCATCTTGTTCAGAATGACCTCTGCAGTGTTTTTGAGTCTTCAATAAATCTGCTATTCTTTCTCTCTGTCTCATATTCTCTCTCCTCTTTCTAAGTGTATTTATGTTTACATATTTGATTCTCGCTGTTCAGAGTAGTTATATTTTATAAAGTCACTGAACAGTGTGTTAGTAAGTACTGAACTATTGCCCTTGAGAAATACAGGCGTAAGGTCCTGCAAGCCCCTGTTCACATTTTTGTCAACCAGTCAATATATAACCTTGTTTTATGTGGGTTTCTGTTTAAAGATCTTATTTAATATATATTGTTGACTCATTAAAACTGAACTTACGGCTAACAGCGCTGTAACTTATGTCTAAATAAAGCTCATCTAAAACACATTATTTTCTCTGTAAGGGACATCACAGCCTTCTTGAGCCTAGGAATACTAGATGACATTTTGGCACTATGCTTGGGCCATTTTAAACAATGAAATCAATAAAAAGCACAAAAATGAGAAAAACATGGCACTAAACAGACTTCAAAAAGGGCCCTTGTTTATAAACAAGGCAGAACGGTATCTTGTTGTGTCCAGCTGGCCTCAAAATTTTCAGCACTATGCTCATATCTGCAAATGATCTTGAAAGTGCCACTGTATTGATTTTGGGAATATAGATAAATTTTAGTGGCTACATGAATTTACAAGTATGGAATCCTCAAATAATGACAACTATGTTTGTATGTATATATGTACGTGTACATATATACATGCATAATATTTAGGAATATAAATACGAGGTCACATGTATACATGTAAATACATAATATTTATATTTCATATATTTAAAGAAATAAACAGGTTCTCAGAGATACACTTATGTTGTATGTTTAAACTGTTGGAGTAGTTTTTACTCTGAAATATGTATTTTGTATCATAGTCTCTAGTTACGTATGTGTATGTTTGAAATGCTTATTACACCTTGTACCCTTTTAATTTCTGCTCAGAGTTTAGAGAACTAATGTCGTAGAGCATTTTCATGGTTTTTTTTTTTTTCAAAAACAGTTTAGTTTCAGGAGTGCATGCTAACCAAATCCAATTTGGGCCTATAGAAATCAGATAGAGCCATATGTAAATTTTAGTTTGAAACAGAGTCAAATTGTCAAGCATATATATTTCAGTGTACTCTTTAAAGTTTCTAACAAAACATAGGACTGGCTTTTTGGTCACATGCTGGTTAGAGGATTTAATATTGATTGATAATGGGAAGAAGTTGGTTCTCAGTGTGTTTGGTTCTCAGTGTTGTTTAAATGTGTTTGGTACAAAGTGCTTAAATAAATGGGGAACTAGGAGATAGGGACACTATCCATTAATTTGTTGAGGTAATCTAATTATGAGTTTCTGGGGGCTGGATAGGAATGGTATTTTGAATATGATTGCCTGGGTAAGGATAAGACTTACTGTCATGGGCATGGAGATTGTTGGTACTGTCTGTAGAGGTGATTGGGAGGCCAGGAATTAACTATAGAGTTCTGCAGAAGGAGCTCAGTAGCTCTCAGAGTTAACTTAGAGTTAGATTAGGGTAAGTTAATTTTGGCTAAGTGTTAACCACTTCTCACTGTTAATTTTATAGGAAGGTAGTAAAATACATTTGATTTTACCATATAAATCAATCTGAAAATGATGGATTTAAGCATGATATTTCACTTGCAGAAATTATCTGTGGCTACCCAGTAACTTGTACGTTAGTTTCTGAGAGAGGACAGAGAAAGTAGAAGGGGAGGATTTAACAAAAATAATGACAACTGTTACTACTCCATAACTTTTTATTAAATGCCTTTTGTGTGCCAGGCTCTATAGTAGGTACTATTTATACAGTGGAAAATGAAACATATTTCTTTGTCCTTGTGGAATTTACAGTATAATATAGAAGATAAATGTTAAACAAAAATCAAGTCATGTAGATAATTTTGATAATTGTCATTAGAAGAAAGCAGAGGGTTTAATGAGAGAATAACTGATTCAGTTTATATTTAAGGATCAAGGAAGACCTTTTTTGATATTTTACCAGAAATCTGAAGTATGAGAAAAATTAGATAAAGGCAGAGGTGTGAAGGTGGGGGGGGGTATGGAGTACGTCCTGAAGAGAGAAGTCTCTATGTGAGGAAGAGTTTCAGAAACTGAAATATGCCCAGAACTGGGGACTGTAATGATTGAATCACTTGGAGGAAGGACCTAAGGTGATGTTGGAAAGATGACCAGCTTCCAGGACTTTAGGATTTTAGATTTTATCTGAAAATGCAATGGGAAGCTACTGAAGGATTAGGGCAGTTATATGTTCTGATTTACATTTTTACAAGGTCATGGTGATTGCTCTATAGAGACTGGTTGAGAGGTATACAGGTTAGATGATTAGTTAAGATGGTGGCAATGGGAATGGAGGCGAATGTTACAATGCTTAAATGGGAAGACCTGGTGATGGATTGGATTTTTGGGGATGGTATTGTAGGAACTGTGAAGAATGACTTGCTTATGAGCTCTTGGGTTGGAGGTACCATTTGCTGAGATGGGGAAGAGTAGAGAAGGATCAGGATCAGATTTTTTTTTTTTTTTTTTGGAGGGGGAAGAGTTAGTAGGATATCCAGGAGTTCCAGACATGTTTAGTTGAGATATCGGGAAGAAATAAGCATCAAGTGGGAAGCTATGTGTCTGGTGCTCAGCAAAGGTGTCTGGGCTTAGAGATAGGTATTTTTGATAAGTGGACATTTTGCTGTTATTGAAAGCCCTGGGAGAGGATAATGTAGGGAGAGAGTATAGAACGAGAAGGACTCTGGTATGAAGGACTCTGGTAGAACATTGTTCTTAAACATCAGTGTTCATCAGAATCGTTTGGAGGGCTTGGTAAGCATCAGATTGCTGAGCCTAACCCCCAAGGTTTGATTCCATATGTCTGGGTGAGGCCCATAATTTTCATTTCTAACAACTTGCTCACTGATGCTGATGCTGCTGGTCCAGAAACCATACCTTGAGAACCACTGATTTAGAGTAAAAAGGAGCTTTCAGGGAGGTATGAAGAATACCAGAAGAATATGATGCTTTGAAGAGGAGGGAGTGAATTGTGTGTCATCTTGATCACATTTTTTGGCCATGCTCTCACAATTATCCATGCTTAGTTCTTTTTTGTCCCCCCGGATTTTATTTTTAAGTAATCTCTACACACAACGTGGGCCTTGAACTCACAACCCCAAGATCAAGAGTCACATGCTCCATGGATGGAGCCAGCCAGGTGCCCCCCATACTTAGTTCTTAACCTACCTTTTAAATCTTAGCTCTGGTTATTTCCTGATAATACTCTGCTCCAGCCACAGTGTGCTCCATTCGCTGTTGATCTCTGACTGAATGTTGTATTTGTCTATCACTACCTTTGCCTGTATAAGCCTAGTCGCCTAACAGCTAGTTATGATCACTCCCTTCTTCCTGTGGACATTTGTAGCTATTTATTTGCTTCCCCCCCTTATCACATTTAATCTTTTGTTTTGAGATACAATTATGTAAGCACGTGGAAATACTAAGGTGGTTATTGTTCCTGTCTCATTTCCCTTAGCAGATAGTAAAATTCTTGAGGCTAGAAGTACTGTCTTTTAATTGCTTTTTGAATCACACAGATTGCCTTGTCATGTCATGGACCTTCAGATTCTTTTCAAAGGAAATGAATTTTGACTTTTTTCTTTAATGAACACAGATGGAGTTCTTCAATAGAATGTAAGACCTAATTTTCAAATTGAAAAGCACCAAGGGAGGGCTCTTTAGTTCTTGTCCCATCAGAGGTCTTCTACTTGGTCGGCGACCCTAAATTTTCTACTTTCGTGAAGACAAGACCTTTTTTTCTTTTTTTTTTTTTAACCCACACATGTATGTTTATAGCACCTTTATTCATCAGCCAAAAACTAGAAACATGGGTGCTTGGTTGGCTCAGTCTGCTTTTGGCCCAGGTCATGATCCCGGGGTCCTGGGATCAAGCCCCTCATTAGGCTCTCTGCTTGGTGGGGAACCTGCTTCTCCCTCTTTTCCTGCCCCTCCCCCTGGTTGTTTTCTCTGTCTTTCTCTCAAATTAAAAAAAAAATCTTAAAACAAAAAACTAGCAATAGGAGGAGTCAGCATCATGGTAATATAAGATGTACCTCTTTTTTTTTAAATATGGGATTAATTTTTTTAAATTTTAATTCCAACATAGTTATCATACAGCGTTATATTAATTTCAGGTGCATGGTATAGTGATTCAACAATTACATACCGGTGAAGACAAACTTTTGCAGACAGTTTTTTAAGGCTAAGTGTTATTTCAGTTAGCCTCCTTGAAATAGCAAAGAAAGAATAACCTGGATGTCCCCTTACAGTTATCTTTCTCTATTGACATATTTTTCTTTATTTTGCAAAGGTGGCTGAATTTAAAGAAGAAATTGTTTTATATTGTACAATTGATTTTGACACTGAGCTTTTTGAGGGCAAGGTCTTATTTCTCTCTGTATCTTTAGTTTCTGCCCAGCAATTTTTTTTTTGTTGTTGTTGTTGTGGTTGAATTAAACTCTCAGGAAATATTGTTTTCTTTTTTATAAGATGGAGTTAATATTTATTATGAAGACTAATAGGTAATATGTGATATTAAGCAGATAATGTATGACAGTACTTAACAGTGCATGCCAAGTCTTTCAATAAATATGGGCCAATTTTAGGTTCAGATTTGGTTATCAGCTTTCAGTGAAATCTGCTGGAATTATAGTGATTTGCTTGTAGAGTAGGTATTATATTTATCCTGAATTATCATATTTATATTTGTAAAAAATTTGAATCATTTTAATTAGATAATTATGTGGCATTTGGCAATATGTAATTTTTATGTTTCAATCAGCTATCTAGAGTTTTTACCTTGATAGCAGCTTATACTTTGACAATGAAATGAAAGTAATTTGTAGCAAAAGACATTACATAGACTCTTACTAACACATGCTTCTCCTTTGCAATATGTTATTGTAGGGATAGTTCTTTGGTTGTAATTTTGATTGCAGTTTTCTCTAGAGGTGGCAGTTTTATTCAAGGACACTAAAGGAATTCCCAATTTTCAATATTTAAAAAAAAGTGTAGTGGAAATTATGCATTTAACATCAAATTTTGCTCTTAGCTATAGTCAGCTTTGTTTGGTTAATATTGACTTCCTCATGCTGAGCAGTTTCGAAAGGTTGTCTTTGGTTATTTTAAAAATAATGAAATAAATTAATACTTGTTAGCATCTTTCCATTATGGGGTCTGCAAGAGGGAAAAATAGAAAAGGTCCCTGATATTGTTTATATTACGGAACATATTAGAAGGTGGAATTGTTGTTTGTCCTTACATTGATTCCGGACCTTTAGTGTTCTTTACTGATCTTTCTTGTACATTATCTTGGTTCTCTTTCACTCCTTCTCTACCCCCGTTGTTGTTGTTGTTGTTGTTGTTTTTGTCAAAACTTGAAGTAGAACATAAACATGTATTAGAACCGGTTTGGTAGCTATCAAATGATTAAAGGCTTGACTTGGAATTCTGAAATTAAGAGTCCTGAGTGGTGATTTCAAAGCTACAGAAAGGTTTCATCACAAGGAGTTGGGACTTCCTTGGTTTTATCCTGCATCCATCTGGTGAACCATTCCTCTACCCACAAGCCTACTATTTTTAGGAAACTGAGTTGGGAAGTTGAGTGGTTAATGACTGAAGTGTTTTAAATAGTTGGGCACTTAGTTAATTTGGAGATTCTCTTGTCTGCGTGTATCATCTTTACAAATGAGATCAATCAGCACATTTCTGCTAACCATGTCTCTCTGCAGGAAAGTGGTTGTTGGGCTTTTACACAGAGATACTTTATTTTTGGAATTTTTGGTTTGTTCTCGTCTTGTAGAATTCCAGTGAAGTTTAAGGGCATAGTTTGGGATATAGCTTTTACACAGGCATTTTGCAGTGAATATTATTAAAAATATGAAACGGTTGTTGCTACCAATTTGCCTATTTTAACTTTTCATTAAATCTTTGAAATGGTGCCTTCTTGGAGGCAACTATTTAAAAAAATGGCAAAACTTGGAGCAGGGCCAGCTGATACTCTGTTACGCTACTAACTTGCATTGTGACATTTTGATTTCACTTTCCTCAAGAAAAAACTGAAGTCGATAAGGATGAATCTGTAACATCTTTTTCCACTTTAACATTCTCTGATTCTGTTTATGTAATGGATTCTTAAGGCTTCTCTGATAAGAGAGGAGCATGGGAAAGGAGGGATAAAGATAATAGTTTTAGGATTGAGACCATAATGAAAGGATTATGTTTGATAATCATGCACTTGAGTTCTTTGACAAGTTTCAGTATAGATTAGTAATTTATATATTTTTTTATCCCACAGTATAAAATTATTTCTTAATCATTGTGAAAAAGTCCTTTCTAGGAAGTTGCCTTACTTAGTACCTTCCAGATAAGGGGATGGGTGTTCAGATAAAATCATGTGGCATTTCAGACTACCATTTAGTTTCAAAGGGTATGCTACCTTAGTGGATTCTTTTGTCATTTTAATCGTTTGTGTTCTCCAAGTGACTCATATTTTGGAGGCTATCTGGAAGTTAAAGAAATTTTTGTGCTTTTCAGGTTTTTTATTTGGAAAGAATGTATAGGGAAGAGTTATGACAGTACTTTCTCTTTGTTTGTGGATAGAAAGTTTACCCATGATAATGTGTGAAGAGTCAGCTACTTTTTTTTTTTTTAAGATTTTATTTATTTATTTGACACAAAGAGAGATCACAAGTAGGCAGAGAGGCAGACAGAGAGGAGGAAGCAGGCTCCCTGCACAGCAGGGATTGATGCAGGGCTCAATCCCAGGACCCCGAGATCATGACCTGAGTCGAAGGCAGAGGCTTTAACCCACTGAGCCACCCAGGCGCCCCGAGTCAGCTACTTATTTGTTTCCAGTGCTGTGAGCTCTCAGCTCTAGTTTAGGTCTTTATTTATTTATTTATTTTTAAATTTGATTTATTTATTTGACAGAGAGAGAGCAAGCACAAGTAGGAGGAGCTGCAGGGAGAGGGAGAAGCAGGCTCCTGCTGAGCAGAGCGCCCAACAAAGCTTGACCCCAGGACCCTGGGATCATGACCTGAGCCAAAGGCAGATGCTTAACCCACTGAGCCACCCAGGTGTCCCTGTAATTTGGGTCCTTAATACCTCTTACAGAATTATGTTCTCATGCAGACTGTTCCTCCTCTTTTAGGCTCTTTACTCACCAAATCAAGTTTATTCCTCCCAGTTTCCTGAAGTGGACTTCTGATCATTTGCCTAACTAACTGAAGTGCAAACTCATTACTCCGGAATTCAAGGCCCTCTGCAGTGTGACCCAGCTCCCCACAGGTCTTAATCTCTCTCTCTCACTCTAACCCTAGGTGTGTATTACTGCACATGTACTTGACATTTCCTGTACTTTGTTCTTGTTTTTTTATTCCTGTTTTTCAGTTTATATTGTTACATTGCCTAGAATTCAGACACCTGCCTCCCCACTCTATTTTAAATGTATCTTGTAGGATACATTTAAAATACAGTTACTTTCTTGCAATCTTTATTTTTCTATGAAACCCTGTTTACAACCAAATGAGTGTAATTATGCCTTCCTCTGAGGCTCTGTGTAGTAACTGTTGCTCATATTGCACTTATTTTACACAGCTTTGTTCTATTCTAAGAAAATGTGTAATAAAAAGTTTCCTCTACTGCAAGATTAAAAGTTCCTTTAAGATTTGGCTTGTATTCATCTTATCTCTTATCTCTTACAGTGTTGTATTCATGATAGGTATTCCGTACATTTGTAAGAGATTAAATTTTTGAACTGAAAAGCAGCCAGAAGGCCTGTAAACATTTACTATAAAACAATTCGATAACAACCATATTTGACATATCCAACTGTTTGTTTGATGCTTAAGAGTAGGTTGGCCCCATTTTTCAAGTTATGTCCTTTTACAGAAACTGAAATAAGTAGATAGATATATTGGATGATAATGTAGGTACAGTATTATGTAGATGAATGAAAAAAATACTACCAGATTTATTTCTGGATTCCTGGCATGTTTCATGTTTGTAGTGATTAAATAAATAGTACATCTTTGTTTTGTGGGTACTGCATTGCTCTTCTTACTAGGTGTGACTTCCAACAGTGTTCTACCTGAGTTTCCTTGACCCATGTCATCTTTATTTTTTTATTATTTTTTAAAGATTTTATTTATTTATTTGACAGAAAGATCAGATCACAAGTAGGCAGAGAGGCAGGCAGAGAAAGAGGAGGAAGCAGGCTCCCCGCTGAGCAGGGAGCCCGATGCGGGCCTCAATCCCAGGACCCTGAGATCATGACCTGAGCCAAAAGCAGAGGCTTTAACCCACTGAGCCACCCAGGCGCCCGACCCATGTCCTCTTTAAAGAGAGCCACTACTGTGGGACAGAGAGGGTAGACAGGCCTAAGTATGTGCTCTGAATACCTAATCTGAGTGACAGTGTTGGAATGCTCAACTGGTTATGGTTTTCTCTTGAGTAGTTGATAGTTACCAAGTCTTAATGGGACAACTGGTATCCAAGAGAATGAGAGATTAGGAAGAAGAGGATCTTATATCCTCAATGCTCTGAGGAAGAAGGGACATCTGTAACTAGTATGTCTAATATTGGAGGTGGTTTTCTCAGTAGAGAGACCTTTGGTTTTCTTTTAGATTAGGGAATTTGAAAGCCTGGAATAACAGATCAGAGGGAGCAAACCAGGTTTTTATGCAGTTTTGTTAATAACTAATCATCATCACCCTCAACATTCTTCTCTTCTCTTCTTTGGTTTGGTAGAGAGGTTTCCAACACACCACTTCCCCTGCCTAATTGCTGTGTTTACTTATTTTCCTTAATTTTTTGTGGCTGGGTCATTGTTAGGGCTGGCTGGAGCTTTTTACATTTTTAAGTATTCTCTTTTGACTGAGATTGTGTGGTTAGTCTAAATTTTACTATTCATTCTGGAATCATTAAGATATTAATATTAAATGACTTATACATAATATAGTAAAATGTTTTACTTAATGAATGTTGTCAGGACTCTTACTAGGGAGTGGGATTATGCATCATTGGCCATGACCCACTTTTTCATTCTCTGGCCTGCATAACAGAATCTCTCCAATTGAATGTTAATGGTCTATTCTTTGTATATAAAAAATGATGGCACTGACTCATGATCAGTAGGACATGTGTTTTGAGTTATTTTTCCAGAAGTTGGATTTGTATATGCTCTCTGTGCATAGGCCTTTAATGGTCTCTTCTGTGGTCAATAAGAGAAGTTTATAAGATAGTCAGCTGGTGTTGTAAGCAATAATGTAGGTCTGAAGAGTTTTTTTGTTTTATTTTCTTACCAACTAGCTTAGTTCAAATCCTAGTGAATAGGTAACTGGGTTGTTAAATCTGTTAATTTTTTTTCTTTTAGCAAAATATTGTTTGTGTAATCTAAATGAGAAATTCTAAGAATCTCAATCCAAATTGATCTATATTTTTAAAACATACTGAAACTAGCTGTTAGGGATTTCACGTTTTTTAGCTCACTGAAGTGGCAACTTAAGAAATGTTGCAAATCCATGGATTTTTTAAAAATGTGTTTGTGTATGTCACTTTGCTGATTGTACTGTCTCTGCAGAATATTGGAAGTGAGTTTTCAAGGTGCTGTATGAATCCATAGTGTTCAAAGTTGGATGTAACTAATGGCCATAATTTTTTTTTAAAGATTTTATTTATTTATTTGATAGAGAGATCACAAGTAGGCAGATAGGCAGGCAGAGGGAGACGGGGGAGGGGGAAGCAGGCTCCCCGCTGAGTGGAGAGCCCAACGCGGGGCTGGATCCCAGGACCCTGAGATCATGACCTGAGCCGAAGGCAGAGTCTTAACCCACTGAGCCACCCAGGTGCCCCATGGCCATAAATTTCTAGTATGAGAAACTCCTATTTACAGATCTAAGGTTCAAATTTGGTCTCACCTTAGAGTAGTAGCTGTCTTTCTTAGTAAAAGCTACATGCATTTTAAAAAGTTATGATGGGCCATTACGGATATTGTGGGGGTCAGTTCATTGATTTTTGCTTTTTGGAAGACCAAATATAGGGATGGAGGTGGAGGGTGGGGAGATGGTGGGTTAAGAATATAAATTGAGGGAAAGGTCTTCTTGGCTTCCTTCAGCAAATATTCTTAAATATTATTTTAACTGGTATTGTTGGGTTAACAGTCTTTCTTTTAAAATGCTAGTGCATCCCAAAGTTGCACTGTTAGTATTGGTTGTGGAGGGAGAATTTAGGTCTTGTGACTTTAACCTAGCACTCTTTCCACTACATGCGGCCTCCCTGATTGGCTCTTATGCATGTGTAAGCATTGGCTTTTGGTTGGAGTGGGGACTTCAGCAGGCTTAAGGGGCTAGGGGACTTTTAATATTCTGGAGGCAGCTGAAGTATTCATGGGCGCCTGCAGAGTCTGAGGTGGAAGGAGGTACTCTCAACCAATTTTGAGTTAAAGCTTTCCTCCTTTGCTTTTTCCTAAGGCCACCAAACCATGTGCTGCAGTTGTATATGATGTCAGGATTCATTTTGCAAAGTTTTAAAAAAAATTTACAAAGTTTAACATTGCAGTTTTCCCCCAAATAAAATTGCAGCTTCCCCCAACAAATGAGTCTGTTGTTTTGGTGTAGAAATGTTCAGTTGTGAATGAAATAATGTATTTGCAAACTGTAAAGTAAGTAGCATAAAATCACATTACTCTAGCTTCTTCAGTTGAATATACCATAGCAGTATCTAGGACCTCCTATAAAAAACAAGGAAGGTGAAAGGAAGAGAATAGCTGAATTCTTATTCTCTACTTCCTTCACTTCCTAGTTCAAGGTTATAGAACTTTAAGGTTTAGTGCTATAATGTCAAATCCCTTTTTGCATTTCGTTTAACAAATTTGTGGTACATTATTTAAAATGAAAAGGAACAAGGTTTTGTCAGATTTTCATTTTATTAGATCATGGCACAAATGCATTTGGCTTACACCTGGAATACTAAACTTCTGCATGTTTGCAGGAGAAATGAGTGCCTATGGCATCATTAAATAATTTTCTTAAAAATGACATGACAGTGCTTCTATGATACATGTGGCATGTTTTTATACACATACAGGTGAAAAGTCAGAAGAGTTCTTGATATATGATTTAAAAATGTTAAAGAAAATTTCTAAATCTTTTTCATAAAATGCTAGAATTATTCCCATCATTATCAAGAACCATATATATATATATATAGTGTCTCTATTTTTCTGAGTAGGAGAGCATTTTAAAAATTTTTTATTTTATGTTTTAATTTTTAAGAAAGATTTTAATTATTTATTTGACATGGAGAAAGAGGAGAACAAGCACAAGTGGGTGGGGGGAGGAGCAGAAGGAGAAGCAGGCTCTGTGCTGAGTAGGGAGCCCACTGTTGGGGCCTGGTGTCAGGACCCTGAGATCATGATCTGAGCGGAAGGCAGGTGTTTAACCAACTGAGACACCCAGGTGAGCCTAGAAGAGCTTTTTAAAAAATAATTGAGATATAATTGACATAAACATTAGTTTCAGGTGTACAATGTAATAAATGCATTTTGCATAAATTGCAAAATGATCACAGTAAATCTGGTTAACATCCGTCATTCATTTCTAATGTAGTTACAAATTTTTTTTCTTGTGATGCGAACTTATAAGATCTACTCTTTTTGCAACTTTCAAATCCAGAATACAATATTAACTGTTGTTGCCATGCTACTCAGTACATCTTGAAGACTTAGAGCTTTTTTATGTCGAAGTATATCCCCCACCCCATTCTACCGCTGATATCTGTTTCTCTTTTACTTCCAACTTTAGAGGCTGTGTCCCTGATTTATCTAATCTGCTCTGTTTCTTTCTCTGTTTTCTGCTTGTTCTTTAATTCTTACTATATTTCATTTCCACTCAGCTTCTAAGCCTGTTTGTTTCTCTCATCTTAAAAGCTAAAATAAAAACAAAAATAGTACTAAGTGATCTTTTGTGTTACCTTTTTCCCCCTACCATTAATTGACTTTTCTAAAAGAATAGGCTTCGGTAATGGTTCTCAAAATATGGCTGTGGGCCCCAGGAGAAATGATCCCCAGGGCCCTTTGAGGAGGCCTTTCAGGTCAAAATTATTGTCATGATACTACCAAGACATAACTGCCTTTTACACGGTATTGGTATTTGTGTTGTTGGTTCAAAAGCAGTAGTGCTGGTGGTAAAACTTATAATACCTTACCACAAATCAAGACAGTTTGCACTCAGTTTTTTGTTGTTATTGTTTTCGTTTTTAAGCCAGTTTCCCTTAAGAACGTCCATGATAAAGCTGTAAAAATTCTATCAATCTTGGCCCCTTGAGTACTTTTTTTTTTTTTTTGGATTGTGGTAAAATGTGTATAACATAAAATTTACCATTTTAACCATTTTTTTTAAAGATTTTATTTATTTATTTGACACAGAGAGAGAGAGATTACAAGTAGGCAGAGAGGGAGAGGAGGAAGCAGGCTCCCTACTGAGCAGAGAGCCCTATGCGGGCCTCGATCCCAGGACACTGAGATCATGACCTGAGCCGAAAGCAGAGGCTTTAACCCACTGAGCCACCCAGGCGCCCCATTTTAACCATTTTTAAGTTTATAGTCAAGTAAGTGGCATTAAGTACATTCACATTATTATGTGACCATCACCATTATTGATCTCCAGAACTTTCTTATTTTCTCTAATTGGAACTCGGTACCTATTAACTATTAGTTTCCCAGATCCCTTTTTCCCCAGCCTGTGGTAAACACTATTTTACTTTCTGTCTCTATGAATTTGAGTATTCTGAGTACATCTTATAGGTGGAATCACACAATATTTGGCCTTTTGTGTCTGGCTTATTTCACTTAGAAATAAGGTTCATCCATGTTGTAGCATGTGTCAGAATTTCCCATTAAGTCTGAATAATATTCCATTGTATGTATATATCACATATTGTTTATTAATCCATCAGTGGGCACATTTGGGTTGTTTCTACCTTTTGGCTATTGGGAATAATGTTGCTATGAACATGAGTGCACAAATATCTTTTCAAGTCCCTGCTTTCAGTTCTTTTTGGTATATATCCAGAAGTGGAATTGCTGGCTTATGTGATATTTCTGTGTTTAATTTTTTGAGGAACTGCATTCCATTTTCCATAGTACCTGCATTTTTAAAAATTCCCACCAGCAAAGGTTCCAGTTTTTTCCATCCTCACTAAAACTTGATATTTTGGGTTTTTAAACTTTTTATGAAAGTCCATTCTAATGGGTGTTAAGTGGTATATCACTGCAGTTTTGATTTGTATTTTTCCTAAAAATAAGTGATATTGAACACCTTTTCATGTCTTTATTATTGGCCATTTGTAAGTACACATCTTTTTAATGTGTGAAGAAATGGGAAGTGTATATAAAACACGTGCTGCATAATGAAGTATGGTGGTATAATTGAGGAAAAGCACGTGGGTGATTGAGTTGTGTCCTAGACCAGCTGCTTTTTACATAGAACACTATTTTTATTTGAAAGAATGACTGACAGACTATGATTCATTTAGATTTGGGTATTTGGCAGGCATTTTCTCTATTAAGTAAGGCTGTCACTAAAAGGAAAACACCTGACAGATGTTATTAATGATGGAATTTGAGCTTTCAAAACAAAATTAGAATTTTGGAAAATTGTATTTGCCATTGTGAACCTGATAGTTTCCCATTACATTGGCTTTTCTGAGGAATAGATAATGTTAACAAATATTTTCTTTTTAAAAAATTTTGTAATGGAAGATCTCTTTAGTGAACTGATATTTTCCAAATGTATGATGTTACAAATACATAGTACAAGATCACCCCTTGGATTTTAGTTTAACAGTGCAAGAAATTCAGTAATACTTGCAACTAACCTTTAAGAAACTACTAATTGTCATGTTTTGCTGTAATAGCAAAGAAGAGTATCTGTAATTATTTGAAAAGACTGTTAAGATAGTCTTTATCTTTCTCTATATATGTGAGGCTAGATTTTGTTCATTATGCTTCATTAGGCCCAAGCATATCACAGGAGATTTACTGCAGAAAATATGAGAATCCAGCAATCTTCTACTAAGGCAAATATTAAAGAGCTTTACAAAAATGTTAAGCATGCCATTTTTCTCTCTAAATTTTTATTTTGAAAAATAACAGCTAATTTCATAAAAATGGTACTTATGTTGACAAGTAATGTCTATTATTATTTTAAATGAGTTAAAGATTTAAAAAATTATCAGTTTTAATTTCTTTTTTAAACATTTATTTTAGGGAGGGTGTAAGTGCGCCTAAGTATAAACATGGCGCGGGGCAGCACGGGAGGGACAGGGACAGACAGACAGACTCTACGCTGAGCGCAGAACCCAATGTGGGGCTTGATGTCACGACCCTGAGACCATGACCTGTGCCAGAATCAAGAGTCGGATGCTTAACCAACTGTACCACCCAGGTGCCCCTCTCAGTTAATTTCTAATATGGTAAATATGGATTGATTTAACCCACATGAGCAAAAGCTCTCTTAGGTCTGTAGTGGGATCCTGAGCCCAAAGGGCTCGAGAATTGCTGGATGGTGTATAGTCTAGCAAAACTGTCTAATACAGAATCCATTAGCTGTATTTGGCTGCTACTTGAAATGTGGCAAGGCTGAATTGAAATGTATCATATGTGTAAAATACACATGGGATTTCAAAGCCTTAATGTGAAAAAAAAAGTAAAAATAACGTTAATATTTAATATTGCTTACATGTTGAAATAATAGTATTTTGATTATATTGCATTAAATAAAATGTATTCTTAAAAATTTACCATGTTTGTCCTCTAGAAAATTTAAAATTGCACATGTGGCTTACATTATATTGGACATGTATTGGACAGTATTGGTCTGTAGTGTACAGTTTGTGTGGACTCTACACTTTGCAGTTGGTGTAGTTCACCTGGGGTTCATTGACATCCATGTGTGTTTTTCTTAAGGGATTATGGCTTTCATTGTATTTTGAAAGGGACACATGACTAAAGTAACGGTAGGAACTGCTGTAGAAATTGGAGACAACTTGTTTGAGTTGCTGCTTGTAGTTACTTGGGTACTGTTGTTAGTGACTTGGATCTGGGGGAGTCTCTTTCTCACCAGTAGGCTGGGCAAAACCTGCAGTACTAGGGCTGTAGTGAGATGCATTCTTGGCTTCTCAAGTTGGAACTCTGAATGTTCACACAGAGATGTTTTTATAGAGAGACATTAAGATATATAGTACTGTTAGTACTAGATTGCAGGTTGGCCTGAGCACCTAATTATCAGATGTAGGATTGTTTGTGTGGGGAAATACTCTGAAAGCCAAAGTGTAGATATGAGCTGTCAGAACAGAATCCACTACTAAATTGGGGGATTTCCTACATTTCATGTTGGGAACCTTGATTGATTGAGGAAATTTTTTTAAGTTGAACATTCATAGAGGTTGAAAATAAAATATGTTTTATTTGGTTGTACAATATAACCAATGCAAAAGCATGTATTAAAATAAAGTGGTAATATATTCCAAAGATGAAGATATAGGGTGCTTGCTTACTGTTTATCCCAAATCATAAGTGGGATGATATAAATAAGCCACTGAATTGGATATGCGAATTAAGTGGTTGCCTGTTTTGTTTGAGCTACGTATATGATGCTGTTTATGTGATAGATTCCTGGCTAATGTTGTCAGTTCTCATCTAGAAAGTCTTCCTAAAACAATGAAATTTCAGGGCCCACTTAAGTGAAAAAAGAATGCTGGATTGAGGGTATTCCAAATATAATTTCATTTCAACCCTTTGCACCTCTGTGATATTGCCCTTATTATATTGTTCATCACAGTGTACCACAATAACTTATTTTTGTCTCTCCTGCTGAGAGACTGTAAACTCACACATACAGTGTCCTACTTAAAATGTGTTCCAGAAGCTAGCACAGCCACTTATTAAAATTTTTTGGAGGGGCTCCTGGGTGGCTCAGTTGGTTAAGCATCTGATTCTTGATTTTGGCTCAGGTCATGGTGGTGAGATGGAGTCTGCTTAAGATTCTCTCTCTCCCTCTCCTTCTGCCCACCCCCACTCCCCACATGTACTCTCTTAAAAAAAAAATGTTGGAAAAAAAATAGGAAGAGCCTCTTTCTGATGGTTAGCTAATTGCAGTTTGGGTGAGATGCAGGAAGTATGGTAGTTGGGTCAAGAGAGCATTGGAGGCAGTCTGAGAAAGCAGATGATGGGTTGTGGAGTTGCAGAATACCAGATATTATTGAGGTAACTTGGGAAAGTTGAAGATGTAGGTTTCTGTATTTACCCTCATGAAGCCAAAGAGTCCCAAGAAGAGGTTAGCATAATGCTGAATTTGGGAAGATAAGACAAATTTAATAGCATTATATAAGAATTGGCTAAAATTTGGTGCTTTTCAATTCTCCTATTTCTAGTGAGAATGAAATTGTCAAGTGGATGAGACATGGTTGAGACCCTAATACCCAGCCTTATGAATGGAGGAGTTTTGAAATGTAAGAAGGGGAGAAAAAAGTAGTTAACGCAGTTATGGAAAAAAACAAAACAAAACATTAATTCTAAAATCTGACTTTTCCACTATTAGGAAAGAAAATGGGTATAAGGGAAGGGGGAAAGATGTCATGACTGGAAATAAAGGAAAATCAAAAGATAGTGACTTCATCGCAGTCTTATGAATGGGAGTTGTGATGAGGGACCTTTGGGACTGGAGATAGAGCAGGGAAGTTCAAGAGGAATATGAATGTCCCTTTACTTGAATAGCTTTTTTTTTTTAAGATATATTAATTTTTTTAAAGCATTGTAACTCTGGAGAGACTTATTCTTTAACACACTGGTTATCAGACTAATAACTATATAAATCACCTGGGTATTTATTAAAATACACATTTGTATTTGGTACATCTGGATGGGGATTGAGATTCTGCATTTAGTCAGCTTTCCAGTAATGCCAGTGCTGCTGTTGCCACAGGTCACATTCTTCTTTAACCAGTCTCCTAAGATGAGGAGAAAAAAATACCACCAAAAGTGGCCAGATCAGTTCATGAATACAGGTCTTCCTTGACTTATGATGGGTTTACATCCCAAAAGCCACTGTAAGTTGAACATACCATGTCAAAAATGTATTTAATACACCTACTTCCTGAACATCATAGCTTACTGTGCCTACCTTAAACGTGCTCAGAACACTTTAACATTAGCCCACAGTTGGACAAAATCATCTAACACAAAGCCTGTTTTATAGTAGAGTATTGAATATTTTGTAATTTGCTGAATACTGTACTGAAAGTGAAAAAGAAAAGAATGGTGTATAGAGGTACAGGAAGGTTGTAAGTGTATCAGTTGTTTACCCTCATGATTGTAATGGCTGACTGGGACCTGTGGCTCGCTGCCACTGCCAATCAGGAGAGGGTATTGTACCACATACCATTAGCCTAGGAAAAGTTCACAATTCCAAATTCGGTGTATAGTTTCTGCTGAATGCATATTGCTTTGGCATCATCATAAAGTTGAAAAATTATTGAGTTGAACGATTAAGTCGGGGATTGTCTGTATCTGCTATATTATTGGCTTTCAGGTCAGACATTAGTAGATAACAGGACTAATGCAAAGGTTCTTAAACTTTGTAGGGCGCTTATTGAATAGATTCCTGGACTTAAATCACAGAGAATTAATCCTAGGTTTAGAGAAGTGTCCAGAAAACTTCAGGTTTAATAAGCACGCCATGTAATTCTACAGTTTGGAATTTTAATTGGCATTACATGAAAACTCTATATATTATCTGGGGATTGTAGGTGGGGGGAGGATTGACATATTGACAGTACTGAATATTTCTTTCCAGGAATATAGAGTGTCTCTCCGTTTTATTAAAACTTTTGTTTCTCAGTGAAACTTCTTCATTTGGGTCCTGCAACTTTATAAGCTTAGTCCTATGTGCTCTATGTTATATTTAAATGGATTGATCTTCTCACCAATACAAAAAGTTTGTATTTTTTTTAGGATTTTTGGAGAAGATAATTTGCCTTTAATTAAGAATATATTCTTAATACTTAGGCATGAGGAATCAAAGCTATAAAAAGACATGGACTCTATGAAGGTTTTGCAATCTGGTATGTTTTTAAAGAACTCGTTTCCCCAAATTCAGGTAAGTCAGGTCAGTAGAGAAAAATTAAAATCATAAATGTGAGAATTATAAGAAATCCTTTAAGATTTCAGTTGAAAGAAACAGGAAAAAGGGACATAGTACTTCCTGGTTGCCTGTGAGAAACTAAATTGTACTGTTTCAGAGGCTTTCTTATCTTTATTACATGGGTCCTTTAAAGTCAAAGTGGATAGTCCATTAAATATTTTTTAGCTTATGGGAATAATTTTACAAGTGTTGTTAGCATATATAGAACCTTATCAAGGGAAGAAATAACTGATCTTATTTCTTTTCTTAGCTTTTGTTCTATCGAATTTCTATAAATCATTTCACTCTGAAAAGAATTTGTTTAGTAAAGCTATGATTATGTTCTTTCAAAGGTATGACTATTTCTTATAGTAGTCTCTGAACAGATCACTTCAGGTAGGCAATATTTTTATTTGTTTAGGTTAGTTTCAGAGGTAGAATTTATTGATTCTTCAGTTGCATATCATACCCAGTGCTCATTACATCATGTGCCCTCCTTAATGTCCTTCACCCAATTACCCCCATCCCCCCACCCACCTCCTCTCCAGCAACCCTCAGTTTGTTTTCTAGAGTTCAGCATCTCTTAAATTTGCTTCTCTCTCAATTTTCATCTTATTTTTCCTTCACTTTCCCTATGTTTATCTGTTTTATTTCCTAAATTTCATATATGAGTGAAATCAAATGGTATTTGTCTTTCTCTGACTTATTCACTTAGCATAATACCCTCTAGTTCCATCCACATCAGTGTAGTTGGAAAGATTTCATTCTTTTTGATGGTGAGGAATAGTCCATTTTATATATGTGTGTGTGTGTGTGTGTGTGTGTGTGTGTGTGTATGTATGTATATACCCACGTGTGTTTATTTATATAAAGAAGATGTGTGTGTGTGTTTATATATATATATATTTATTTATTTATTATATCTTTTTTATCCATTCATCTGTTGATGGACATCTGGGCTCTTTCTGTATTTTGACTATTGTGGACATTGCTGCTATAAACATTGGGTTTCACGTGCCCCTTCAAATCACTATGTTTATATCCTTCGGATAAATACCAGGTAGTGCAATTGCTGGGTCGTAGGGTAGCTCTATTTTTAACTTTTTGAGGAACCTCCATACTGTTTTCCAGAGTGACTGCACCAGTTTGTATTCTAGGTAGACCATATTTTTGAGGAAGTGGGTGCCTGGAATTCTCTTACCGAAGAGTTTCACTGTAGTTCTTATTAACCAAAAAGTGCACATGACAGCTGTCATGTTCTTTGAAGTAAAATATATTCCGAAGTAAATCTACGTCTCTTAAAGATCCATGGGCTGAATGAGATAACTACAGTCTGGGTGTTAGTGCTTTTAAGACAGAACTTGTTATGTTTTGAATGGTACTTGTTCTGTCTGAAATTGTAAATGTCTTTATAGACCATTCTAACAGGTAAAAATATCATTGGTGAACATTGTTAAATTATTTTATATTGACATATTTTGATAGAGACTTCTAACTGTCTAGAGGACTTTCTCCTGCATTGAAATTTAATGTGGAAGCCAGTTACATAGACATTTTTAAGGACCAGAATTCAAAAAACATTCTGTTGCATATTTCAATAAAAGTAGTAAAACTTAACTTTCTTTTGAATTGTGTGTTTTGTTGAGAATCTGATGAAAGTTGTATACTGTACTTCTTTTTTTGGTGGATATTCTTGTGCTGATTCAAGTATTTGTGTATCCGTGTATTCTATGAGTTCTGTGTACATTTTTTTCTTTTTCTCTGTGTGATGGGCTTTTCTATCAAAAGTACTAGTGTTATCTCTGAGTATCAGAAGAATTTGACCAAATTCTTCCTTACTGAAAAGTACTAGTGTTATCTCTGAGTATCAGAAGAATTTGACCAAATTCTTCCTTACTGAGCTGCTGTGGTCGTATGTGGTATGTCACGGATGGGTTATAGGTATGCCAAGATGATTCCTCCTCAGCCCTCAAAGTGGCTCCACTGTGGTTGGGGGTCCCTGCTGGTTATCTCGGACTGAACGTGGACCCCCATCATGTTCCCATGGGGCTAGCCAAGTAGTTGGAAAGCACTGATTGGGTAGTAATACCGGATGGTTTTCCATTAGTACGATAAGTACAGATTTAGTCAATGGAATATTAAGACCAGGGAATCATGGAAGTTGGTGAGAGATATAAGCTCTACTCTGCCTGACAAACCTTATTAGTCAGAAAATAGACTTGAGCTGTGTTTGAAAAGGAGGAATTGCACAAGCTCTTCTTTCTCGTTTGTGTTTGGTGACATCAAGATGAACTGATTTGAAACATTGTATAGTGTGCTTTTCTTAGTCATATCCAGAATGTTTAAATATGTATTCGTTTTCTGAGCCAAGGTTTTGGTATCAGGCCTTGAAGTAATAGATACTGGCTCAGTGCTGGTACTTTGGCTCTGTGTTGCGATTTTTCTCAGTAGTCCCCTCCTCCCCCTTCTGAAGTAATTACAGAAGGTGCTGCGTTTACTTGGCACACTTGAGATTGTTAAAGTGCATGCATAAACATCAACATGTTGGGGCCAGTATAGTGATAAAGGGTAGTGCCAAGAGGAGTCCGTACAGTGCACTCTATATCTTTGGTGACAAAAAAAAAAGTTTATCTTATTTGGATTGGATATAGAATTACCATGCTTTGTAACTTCCTCGTGAACATTCATTTATGAAGTTTTTAGTGGTTTTTGTTTGCTAACCACTGGCTGTTTTGTATGATTTTAATTCTCCTTTAATGAACTAAATACTAGAATGTAGTTATGTGTGCAAGTTGTTTAGTGTCGAGGTACCTTAATTTCCAAGTGTTCTAAAAAATGGGTTTTGTCTTCTCTGATCATTTCATGTTAATATTTTAAATCTATAAGGCTTGAACTACAACCGTTTTCAAAACTTTGAAATAGAACTGTTTTTATTTAATAAAATAGAGTTTGTATTATAGAGTAAATATCTAACCAAAAAAATAGCAGACAACTTATTTGTTAAAGGACTGTAGATGGAATCGTCTTGCTTATATACAAGAATTATCTAAATGTAACGCATTAAAATTGTAAACATATTTGGGAGGATGAATATATTTTAAAAACTTAGTGACCCTTTTTGTGTATTTCAAAACAGTTTTTCATTTATTTTTATTTTTATTTTTATTTGACAGAGAGAGAGAGACAGTGAGAGAGGGAACACAAGCAGGGGGAGTGGGAGAGGGAGAAGCAGGTTTCCCGCTGAGCAGGGAGCCTGATGCAGGGCTCAATCCCAGGACCCCAGGATCACAAGCTGAAGGCAGACAGTTAACCAACTGAGCCACCCAGGCGCCCCCTAAACAGTTTTTTAAAAAGAATTTTCTTTTAGTGTTTTTTTTTCCTGATAGCAGTTGTCCAAAATATTTTAAGGTAGAGTTAAAACATTCCATGATGCTTAATAAGCTCATTTTCCTTTGCCTAGTATTGATATTCTGTCTGTCCTTTATTTCCTCACAATCTTTCTATGTAATGGATCTATTCACAGATTCCCCAGATCTCTATCTTTGTGGTCCAGGCTTCCTTACATCTGTTGTAGACCTATCAAACAAAATATATTTTCAAACTTTTAAAAACCTGGACTTCTCACCAAATTAGCAACTTAATCTATTTTGGTTGAAAGGGGAGTCCACACATAGTCACCTAAGTAAGAAACTGGAGATTCATTTGTCATCTTCTTTGTATGAATGCCTTTATCACCTATTGCCTGGACTATCGAAGTCCAAATAATCCAACAGGATAGATAAGGCAAAAATTGTTCACTCTTACCTACTTCCATTTCCCTGTTGACTACTTGTATCCTTTGAGACCTTTTTTTCTTCATGGTGAAATACCTTCTGATTTGTTTCCCACTTTTTTTTTTTTTAAGATTTTATTTATTTATTTTGAAAGAGAGAGAGGGAGAGTTTGAGCAGGGGGAGTGGCAGAGGGAGAGAGAGGATCCCAAGCAGACTCCACACTGAGCATGGAGCCTGATGCTGGGCTCTATCCCAGGACCCTGAGATCATGACCTGAGCCAAAATCAAAAGTTAGGTGCTTAACCTACTGAGCCACTCAGGCCCCTGTGTTTCCTGCCTTTGTCCTTGTCCTCTTCACTTTCTTCCTGAACAATGCTTGCTAATTATTATCTTTTTATTTAATTCTTTGCTTTGTTTTGGACCGATTAAGGTTCTCTTTCCTTCATTTCATTTTTCTCCTATATTAATTGGAAGTTATATACTTTTTTCCTTGTTCTTTGTGGTGGGTCAACACAAGACTAAAGTTAATCACTATATGCATTATAAATACTGTAGGACCCTAGAATCCTTTAACTTCTATCACCACTGTTAATCTCGTTACTGATATTATTGCCCAGGAGTTTGCATCCATTTTCACTTTAATCCACAAATAAGACATGCTTACTGTTTTACAAGTCAGTGTTTAATAGCTTAGTTCATCAATGTCAGACCTTCCATCTATGCTCACTTGTTTTCACTCTGACACCCCTTTAAAGTACCTTTTAGTAAAGGTCATTTTGTTAACCTGAACAGTTTTTAGTTCAACTTCATTCTGGAAGGCAGATAGTTTTTTTCTTTCAGTATTTTGAAGGTATTATTTCACTGCTTTCTTACTTTCTTTTACTGTTGAGAAGTTGCTGGTTACTCAGATTGCCTTTGTGGGTAATCTGCCTTTTCTTACTGGTAACTTTGATATCTTCTCTTTGGTGCTGTACTCTTTCACTGTGGTGGTGTAAGTTTGGCTTTTCTGTTATTTTATAATTCTTGGTTTTTTTGAACCCGGTGATTGGTGTCTTTCATCAGTTTCTGGAGAATTGTCAACCATATTTATCCTAAAAATGCTTCTTCCTAATTCTTGTAATTGATAGATGTGTATAAAATCTTCTCACTAGGGCGCCTGGGTGGCTCAGTGGGTTAAAGCCGCTGCTTTCGGCTCAGGTCATGAACTCAGGGTCCTGGGATTGAGGCCCGCATCGGGCTCTCTGCTCAGTGGGGAGCCTGCTTCCTCCTCTCTCTCTGCCTGCCTCTCTGCCTACTTGTGATTTGATCTCTCTCTGTGTCAAATAAATAAATAAAATCTTAAAAAAAAAATCTTCTCACTATATTCTCCAACTCTCATATCCTTCATTTCTGTTTTCCATCTTTGGCCCTTGGTGCTGCATTTTGGTATATATCACCACTTGACCACATTCAGGTATATCTTCCCAGTTCACTCTTCCTTCGGGTGTGATTCTTCTGCTGTTTACCCTTTTCAGTTACTATACTTTTCATATGAGAACTTTAATTTGTATTGTAAAATTGCCTGGCCAATTTTCTTTTTTGAACTTGTCAATTTTGATAACCTTCTAATGCCTTTCTGTACTTTCTTATTTTTTTCTTTAAATATGTGAAACACTGTTTGGTGTTTGGTAATTCCTGTATTCTTTAGTCTTTTCAAGTCTCATTGTGTAGTTGGTTGTTCCATCTACTTTTGTGTATGGTGACTGGTATCTTGAATCGTCAGTGATTTCCTTCCCTTAAAAAAAAATTCCTTTTTTATTGTGTGCTTACATATCATAGACTCTCATTGGTTGGAGTTTTTCGAGGTCAGAGTGCCTTCCTCTAGAGAAAATTTGAGTTTACCTCTGCCACTTATATGGGGCTACTTTAAATTATTGGCTTAGAGTGTGTGTGTGTGTGTGTGTGTGTGTGTGTGTGTGTGTGTGTGTGTTTTGTCATACACTTAGTTGAATTCCCAGTCTTTGAGAATTAGGATTATGCACAGAAAGTCTTAGAAGACTCTCCTGCTTCATCCAGCACTAAGGCCAGGGCATATATCTCTAATGTCCAAGGCAGGGTGTGGATTGGTTTCTGTTTGACATTGAGAATGACGTGGTTTGTGGTGGGCTTGATGTGGCGGTCCCATTGTGATATTCTACCCTTCTCGAGGGTTGGCCTTTGACTCCAGTGCCGCTTATGGATTTGTGTTTTCTTCTTGTTTCTGTCTCCAGGGAATTTTCCTGGTCTATCTCCATGATTACTTTATCCAGCATTTTAAGAACTGTATCAGGAAAGGTTTTTTTTGTTTGTTTTTTTTTGTTTTTTCCCTGAATCTGTAGTCTACCATGTTGGTAGAGTAAATCATAATTTAAATTTTAACATGGTCAAATTATTAGTTTTTATCTTTTTGAGTTGAGTTTTTTAATATCTAATTTAAGAAATTCTTTTAAACCTCAGTCATAAGTACATACATTTTCCTACATTTTCTTTTAAAAATTCTAAGTTTAATTTTTCATATTTATATCTTTAAACCATCAAATTTATGTTTGACATGTTATGGGGTAAAGATCAAATTTCCTTATCTAAGCCATTTGTTTAGCAGAATGTAATTGACTAATTTGTCCTTTTCCCAATGAGATACAGTGTCTTTGATGTCGTTTATCAATTTTTAAAAATAGTTTTCCTATATAAATAACTCTGTTTCTGAGTTTTCTTTGTTATTTTGTGGTCCTTTGTTTATCTCTGTGCCATGATGATATATCTTATCAGAGCTTATAATTTGATATTTAGTAAAGAGATTAACCCCACTCCTTATTCCTTTTAAAAATTGTTAGCTATTGTTAATTTTCTTGCACTGCCATGTGAATTTTAGAATCAGCCTATTCAGTTCCATGAAAAACTACTAGGATTTTTATATGTATTACATTGGATTTATCAAATAATCTGTGAAAAGTTAAAAACTTTATAATATAGAACCCTCATTTTCATAAGGAAATTTATGTATATGTACCTTTAGCTTTTATTGAAGTTTTATAATTTACCTCATAAAGTCTTTATGTACCTTGATTGATTCCTAGATGCTTTTGTTGTCGTTGTTATTGTGGTCATAAATGGTATCTTTATTTTTTCCTGTTTTTCTCTTGGTTGCTCTTGTCTAGGAATGCAATTACTACAGAATTATTTTTTATGCAAATCTGATAATATAAACTTTTGCTTAAAGTTCTTCTATGGTTTCATCATCTTTTGCAGGACAAAGTTCAAACATCTTAGCATAATGATCTTAGCAATGATCTTTCTTGATTGAAACCATGTCTGACTCTTTACCATGCCTCATTTTCCATAATTAATATTTGCAACCTGCGCTTCAGCTAAATGGAGCTAGTTGTAATTCCTTGGACATGTTCTGATTTTTTAAAAAATAAGAACTTTATTGAGATACAATTTACATATCATGGGATTAAATTTATTTAATTTTTTTCTATTCCCTATGCTATACTTTTCATCGCTGTGACTTTTTATTTTATAACTGGAGGTTGTACCTCTTAACCTCCTTTCTCTATTTTGTTCATCTCCCACCCACTTCCCCTTTTGCAACCACCAGTTCTCTGTATTTAAGGGTTCTTCTGGATGTACATCTTTAGTTCTTCTGGATGTATTTTGGGGAATACTTTTTAGTTCTTCTGGATGTATTTTGGGGAATACTGGTAATTCTTTTGCCAGTGGTAACTTCGTGTTTAACTTTTTGAAGAATGGCCAAAGTTTCTGTAGTGGCTGTGCCATTTTATATTGTCACCAGTAATTTATTAATGTTTCCAACTTCTCCACATTCTGCTAGTATGTTGTCTGTGTTTTTGATTACAGCCATCCTAGTGGGCGTGAAGAGGTATCCTGTTATGGTTTTGATTTACACTTCTCTAATGACTAATGATGTCAAGCCTCTTTTCATGTGCTTATTGGTCATTTGTATATCTTCTTTGGAGAAATTTCTATTAAAATCTCTTGCCTTTAAAAAATTGGGTTGTCTTATTGTTCAATGGTAAGAGGTAAGAGTTCTTCATAGATCTGGATACTAGATCTTTATCAGATATAGTATTTGTAAATATCTTCTCACATTCTTTGGATTATGTTTTAGCTTCTTTAACAGTGTTCTTTGAAGCACAAAACTTTTACATTTTAATAAATTCCAATTTCTTCTTTGATTGCTTGTGCTTTTGGTGTCATGTCTAAAAAAAATGTTGCCAAATCCAAGGTCACAAAGATTTATACCCTTGTTTTCTTCTTAGAGTTTATAATTTTAGTTCTTATGTTTAGGTCTTTCATCCATTTTGAATTAATTTTTGCCTAAGGTGTGAGCTACAGGTCAAGCCTCATTCATTTATGGGAATATTAAATTGTCCTAGCAACATTTCATGAAAGACTTGTTTCCTCATTGAATTGTGTTCACTCTTATTGAAAATCAGTTAACCATAAATGCCTGGGCTTATTTCTAGGCCCTCAGTTCTGTTTCGTTGGTCTATATGTCTAGCCTTATGCCAGTATCACACTGTCTTAATTGCTATAGCTTTGTAGGTAGTTTTGAAATTGGGAAATATGAGTCCTCCAAGCTTGTTATTTTCAAGATTTGTTTTAATTAGCTGTTTTGTTTGTTTAGTTAGTTTTTAGTTTTGGGTCCCTTGCATTTCTATATAAATTTTAAGGTCAGCTTGTCCAATTCTGCAAAAAAGGGAACAGATGGGGATAGTGGAGGTTTATGTTGGTTTTTTTTTTTTTTAGATGGGGAATTAGGTAGTATTTGAGGAGTATTAATCACCTTAATTTATTATTTCATTCCATGAATGAGGGATGCTTTTCCATATATTAGGTTTTTAATTTCTTTCAGTGGTGTTTTACAGTTATGAGTATGCAAATATTTCATCTCTTTTGATAAATTTATTACTCTCTTACTGTTTTTGATGCTATTGTCAATGGAACTGTTTTCTTAATTTCTTTCTCAGATTGTTCATGCTAGTGTAGAGAAATACAGTTGTTTTTGCAGTAATGAATGTGTATCCTGTAGCATGCTAAACTTTTTTTTTGTATGGATTTTTTGTATAGTTTTTTTGTATGGATTTTTTATATGTGATTGTTTTTTTGTATGGATTTTTTGAGCTTTTCTATGTACAAGATCATGTTATCTACAAATAGAGATAATTTTACTTCTTCAATTTGAATGGTATTTTATTTTTCTTAACCTAAATTACTCTAGCTAAAATCTCCCACACAATATTGAATAGAAGTGGTAAAAGCAAACATTCTTGTCTTGCTTCTGATTGCAGGAGGAAAGCTTTCAGTTTTTCATCAGTATGTATGATGTTAACTGTGCGTTTTGGTAGATGCCCTTTATCACATTGAGAAAATTAATTTCTATCCTAGTTTGTTGAGTGTTGTTATGATGAAATGGCATATTTTTTTCAATTTTTTCCCTTTGTTTATTGAAATGATCATTTTTCTTTTGAAATATTTTATTTATTTGGCAGAGAGAGACACAGTGAGAGAGGGAACATAAGCACGGGGAGTGGGAGAGGGAGAAGTAGGCTTCGTGCTGAGCAGGGATCCCAGTGTGGGGCTTGATCCCAGGACTCTGGGATCATGACCTGAGCTGAAGGCAGATGCTTAACGACTGAGCTCCCAGGCACACCGATCATGGACTATCTTTATTAATATGTTTTATTAAATGATTGACTTTTGAATGTTGAACCAACCTTGCATTACTGGGATAAATCCCACTGGGTCACAATGTATAGTTTTTTTTTGTTGTTGTTGTTTTGTTTGTTTTGTTTTAATTAACATTTCTGGATTTGGTTTGATAATATTTTGATGATGTCCACATCTGTATTAATAAGGGATATTGATCTGTAATTTCTTTTTTTGTGATATATTTGTTTCATAGATTGGATTAGAAAGTATTCCTTCTATTTTTTAGAAGAGTTATGAGGGATTGGTGTTAATTCATCTTTAAACATTTGATACATTTCCCTAGTGAAGCCATCTGTTCTTGGGCTTTTCTTTGCTGGAACTTTTTTTGTTTTTGTTACTCAATCTCTTTGTTGGTCTAAATTTTTAATTTCTTCTAGAGTTAGTTTGGTATTTTGTATTTTTGTAGGATTTATTGATTTCATCCGGGTTATTTAATTTGTTGGCAGAAATTGTTTACCCTATCATCCTTTTTATTTCTGTAATGTTGGTAGAACAATATTTTAGTTTTATTGATTTTCCTTATTAGTTTTTCTATTTCCTATTTCATTTATTTGTACTCTAAGTTTTATTATTTCCTTCCTTCTGCTTTGAGTATAAAATATCTGCTTTTTCTAGTTTTTAATATGGGAAGTTAAGTTTTTGATTTGAGATCTTTCTTCCTTTTTTATTGTGGTTATCTGCAACTATAAGTTTCCCTTCAATAACTGCTTTAACTGCATCCCGTAAGTTTTGGCATGATGTTTCTTCATTTTGATTCATCTTGGAAGTATTTTCTCATTTCCTTTGTGATTCTGTCTTTGATACATTGGTTTTTTATGAGTGTAGTCTTTAACTTCGACATATTTGTAAATTCCTCAAATTTCCTTTTTTGATTTCTAATTTTATTCCACTGTTGTTGGAGAACATTCTTTGTATGATTTCAGTTTTTAAAAATGTATTGGGTTTTATGCTCTAATATATGCACTTTCCTGGAGAATGTTTCATATGTTCTCGATGAATGTGTATTCTGCTGCTGTTGAGGGGAGTGTTTTACAAATGTCTTCCAGAGATAACTGGTTAGTAGTGTTCAAGTGTCATTTTCTTGTTGACCTTCTGCCTACTTGTTTTATCCATTATTGAAACTGGGGTATTTAATTCTCCAGCTGTCATTGTTTAGTTTTCTGTTTCTCTCTTCATTTCAGTCAGTTTTTGCTTCATGTATTTTAGGGCTTTTTTTTTTTTTAAAGATTTTATTTATTTATTTTGACAGAGAGAGATTATAAGTAGGCAGACAGGCAGGCAGAGAGAGAGGAGGAAGCAGGCTCCCCGCTGAGCAGAGAGCCCGATGTGGGCCTCGATCCCAGGACCCTGAGATCATGACCTGAGCCGAAGGCAGAGGCTTTAACCCACTGAGTCACCCAGGCGCCCTTTAGGGCTTTGTTTTTAAGTGTATATGTGTTTGTAATTGTTATATTTTATTGGTAGATAGACCTTTTCATTATTATAAGAATGCTTTTCCTTGTCTTTAGTAATTACATTTGTCATAAAGCCTCATTTATCTGATAATTAGTTTAGTCATTCTGGCTCTTTCTTTGGTTGCTATTTATATGTTGTAAAATTTACCATCCTTTTACTTTCAACCTATTTGTGTTTTTGAATCTCTCTTTAAGAAAAATAATTTCTGACTCTTTGTTGATATTTTCTACTTGGTGAGGCACCATTTTCATACATGCGTTCTTTAGACATGGTTTTTATTAGTTCTTTGAACATATTTGTAGTAGCTGATTCATAGTTTTTGTCTGGTGTGTCCATCACCTGGATTTCCTCAGAAACAGTTTCTCTTGATTGCAGCCCCCCCCCTCCCATATGGGCCATATTTGCTTTTTTCATGGCTCATAATTTTCTGGTGAAAACTGGACATTTTAAATAGCTTATTGAAGTGATTCTGGAAATCAGATTCCTCCACTCCCCAGAATTTTGTTTTTGCTATTCAGTGACTTTACTGTACCGATTCTACAAAGTCTGAATTTTTTATGGGTTGCCATTCAAGTCTCTTCTCAGTTAGGTTAGCGGTCAGCTAATGATAGGACAGATATTTTCTTAAACACCTGAGACCAGTAGGTGTTCCAGCTTTTGCAGAGGGGCTCTTGATGTGTGTTGGCATGAATTCAGTGCTCTGATGCAGTTTACAGCTTTGCTTTAGTCTTTACTTTTTCTTGCTCAGAGACTCAGTGTCATCCAGTGGTGAGAGACTAGGGACTTCTCATCTTTCCTGGGCATACATTCGTCCCTTTACATGTATATGGCCTTCTAGATCCCCAGGAATGTGTTGAAGCTTTTCAGAGCCCTATAGAGATACTTCATTTTCAGTTTTTCCTTGTAAGTTTTTTAGTCAGTCTCTCATTATCCTTAACTTGGATAGCTGCCTAAGACAGCTGCAGTGTTATGTAGTTGCTGCTGATTGTTTTCAACAAAAGTTCTGGTGATAGTGATTTTTACACACTGAATCTGAATCGGTCAAATAAGGCAGACCCAGAGAATGGAGCTTTTCCAGGGAGCTGCCTGACAGGTCTAATAGTGGCAAGTCTTGTGTTTTTTGGTGAGTCCAACTCTGTTTTGTTTCTGCCAGTATCTGCTAGTTTTTGCAGTTACTGTTTTATGAGCTATATCTTTTCAAGACCACCATGGAGCTGGGAGAGAATGATAGGAATAGGACAAGTTAAAATGTCACAAAGCTCACTGTTTTTTACTGAGATTCACTTATTTCGTTTTGAATAAAAACTTCTCAAGTTGTTGCATACTTTTGGGTAGTTTTCAGAGTGGTGAAAAATTGATTTTTTAAAAAAAGATTTATTTTTCAAAAAGCGTAAATGCAGGGAGGGGCNAATGCAGGGAGGGGGAGAGAGAGAGAGAGAGAGAGAGAGAGAGAGAGAGAGAGAGAGAGAGAGAAGTAGATTCCCTGCCAAGCGTAGAGCCGGACACGGGGCTCAACACAGGGCTCTATCCTACAACCCTATCCTAGGACCCTGAAACCATGGACCTGAGCTGAAACCAAGAAACCAACTGAGCTATCCAGCTTCCCTGCCTTTGATCTTTTTGATAAATATGCAAATAAATGAGTGTTGTTTTACCAAGTGATCTCTATCAAGAATCTCAGTTTTTGTCCATTGATAAAGATGTTTCTTCAAACACATTTTAGAAGTCATTTAAGAAATTTCAGTACCATTTTATAAAATACACAGATTTATTGATCTGTCTCATATTGATTTCCATATACTTTTTTTTCTTCCTCCCCAAAACCTTTGAAACCCATCAAAAACTTGGTTTTCTCTCTTCATTTAATTGACTTGTTTAGGGATAACTTTTTTTTTTTTAAAGATTTTATTTATTTATTTGACAGAGAGATTACAAGCAGGCAGAGAGAGAGGAGGAAACAGGCTCCCTGCTGAGCAGAGAGCCTGATGTGGGCCTCGATCCCAGGACCCTGAGATCATGACCTGAGCCGAAAGCAGAGGCTTTAACCCACTGAGCCACTCAGGCGCCCGTTTAGGGATAACTTTTAACCGTTTTTGAAATTTTGTCCAGTCTGAAGAAGGGGGAAATTTCCCATGTTGTAGTTACTGAAAAGAATTTATGATGGTCTCTGCAGTCTGTTTTAAACAGAATTGTAGGAACTATGTTAAATTATGGCAATGATGTGAAAAATCCATGTCAGTAATTTTGATGACAGCATTCATATTTGAGTGCCTGGGCATATAATATCTATGCAGATATATAATTTCTTTTGTTTAATATTATGAAGTGGATCACAAAGTGGTATTAAGCATTATAGGAAANCATATTTGAGTGCCTGGGCATATAATATCTATGCAGATATATAATTTCTTTTGTTTAATATTCTGAAGTGGATCGCAAAGTGGTATTAAGCATTATAGGAAACTATGGTATTGGCCCACTTTATCTTACTGTTACCTAATACCCCAAGCACAGGAGTATTATTGATATTGGTTTCTGAGTTTCTACTTTGGAAACATTTTATATATACAGTTCTTAGTAAGACATTCATGATATTTGCATTTCTATAGAAATAATCTTGTAGATGATGGCTAGCTTCCAAGGGCTGGTCCAAGGCCTAATGTAATCCATGTTTTAGGATTCTGAACTGCTAGCAGAAGGAACCCATCTCAAATTAGTTTACCAAAAGGGAATTTTATTGGTTGAAAGAAACTTGGTGTCCTGCATTCAGCTGTACCTGAAGGCAATGAGATTATTTTGTTTATAGTATGTGTTAAAGTTATATTAGCATTTTTGTAATGCCTACACCAAATGTCATCCCATTTGATGTTATTTGCCTGTCATTTGCATTTTGATAGAAATACAGGTTTCCATATCTTCACTAATTTTGTTATGGTAGAATTTTATAAATAAATCATGAGCCAAAGACTATGAATATTTTAAGGCTTTTGATACATGCTTATGGTGGTAATATTTTACTAATTTCCACATCTACCAAGAGCATATAAAAGATCATAAAAGATTATTAATTTTAGAATATCCTTGCTAACAAATATAATGATGTTTTACTATTAAATAACGATTTTTTAGTGTTTTTTTTTGATACAGGAACATAACTGTTCTCATTATGGCTATAAATAATGACAAAATATAAAAACTCAGGTATAAATAAGGATAAAGAAGATATCTCTTACTTTGGTCTCTTCTCTGGACTTCACACTTGGAAATCTGTCACTTCCATATCTCCAATTGAATGTCCAGTAGGCATCTCTGACTTAATGTGTCCAAACTGTGCTCTTGATATTCTGCCCCAAACTTTCCCTGTTTGTCAAGAACTATTCAGAGTTTGAGATTTTACCCTACTTGTAATCTGACAGATTAGCCTTCCATAGTTACATGGATGCTGTCAGAAGACATGAGACAAAGGATTTTATTACAGCAATAGCTGTAGCCAGAGTTTCAGCATTTGCTCCAGTTCCCAGAGCCTCAGTTCCCACAGGGCTGTGGAACGGGCCCAGGTGATGCCTGTGTATACAGTGGATTGCATTACAGGAGAGGATCCCTGAGTTAAGGGAACTGGAATCTTTTATAATGTATATTAAGTCTGTCCCAGAGAAGATGGGGGGGGACATTATTATCTTTATTATGCTAGGCAGTAAACTAAACTGCCCTTTGCTCTAGAGGGATATATAGGCTGTATCTTCTAAAGCTGTTACTGTGCAATCTTGAAAAGATAGTCCAAAACAAAGGTAGTTAATGCCTCTGCTTACAAGATAAGTAGAAATGAGAAACCCATGTTGAATTGTTTTCCAATACAGTCTTCTCCGTCTCAATTAATGGTGATTTCATCCTTCTAGTTCCTCAGTCCAGAAATCTTGAAGACATTTTTAACTCCTCTTTTTCTCTTATATCTCACATCCAGTCTTTCAAGAACTCTTGTCCACTCTACCTTCAAAATATATCTAGAATTTTTTCATTTCTCACTGTTTCCATTGCCTTTTTCAATACCACTATCATTTTTCAGCAGAATTATTGTGGTAGCCTACTTACTACTACATGGCTTTCCTACTTCTAATCTTGCCTTCACTCTAATCCCCAAATAGTAGCCAGAGTGGTTGTATTAAAATAAGAGTTCAGTCATGTCACTCATCTACTTAGGACTCTTCAGTGCCTTCTCATTTTACTTAGAGTGAAAGCCAACATCTTTACTCTCATCCATACATAAGACCCTGCATGGTCTGGCTCCCTTTTATATCTTTGAAATCTTTTCTTTCTTTCTTTCTTTTTTTTTTTTTAAATCTCTTCTTTGTTTGTTTGGCTTTAGGCTTTCTGGTCCCTTCTCTGTTCTCCAAACATTTCAGCCAGGCTTCCTTAGGGAGCCTTTGCACACCTTATTTTCTCAGTATCAATATGGCTTATTCCCTCACTTTCCATCTTCAGAAGTCACCCCAGGCNATTTCAGCCAGGCTTCCTTAGGGAGCCTTTGCACACCTTATTTTCTCAGTATCAATATGGCTCATTCCCTCACTTTCCATCTTCAGAAGTCACCCCAGGCCATCTCCATGCATCTAGATTAAACATTTCAACTTCACCCCTCCTGCCAACCTAATTTTTCAGTCTGCTGTCCATCTCTACTTAATTTTCTTCTCAGGATGTAGCACTATCTCCTATATAGTGTATATTTTGTTTATTTTGTTTTAGTCACTCTAGAATGTAAGCTCACAAAGGGCAAGACGGTTTCTCTGAACTTTTTATAGTTATTTGTTTCTAGCACCTAGTGTAGTACCCAGCACCTTCTAAGCAGTTAATATATATTGTTGAAAGAATGAGTGAATGGTTCACATGGTACAGAAGTGAAATCCTGTTTTCAGAATTTATGTTGTACATTAGAAGTATAGTGAACAACAAGGGAAAATGATGAATCAGATTCATTGCTTTTTATTCACAGAAGATCAGTGTAGTAATTGTAACTTATCAGGTAGAATTACTTTTGGCAGAACCATTTTATTAATGTTAAGTCGTTTGCTTAAATATTTGAGTGCCAGGCAAGGTGGCACTCAAACATTGATGAAACTGATAAAAAACGCGTTCTTATGGAATTTACACCCAGTTGAGGAGACAGGCATTGGATGAGTATAGCAAGTGTAAATACTGTGGCAGGTAAGTTTTTGGAAGTTTCCGTTGTAGGAGTTGCAAACTCAAATGCCTGCCCAGGTCTGTCAGAGTGAAGTGGGCTGTGAATGCATTGAAATGGTGGAGAGTAGAGAGTTCAGATGCGCTCTAGAGCACATGCCCTGTGTAAAGGGTACACCAACTGACAGCTTCATCTGATTGATGTCATATAGGAATGAGGACCCACTATTTCCCTATTTCCAAGTTTTTTAAGAGAAATTGAAAATGTAGGTTGTCATCTGAAATATCTACAAAGGAACTGAGCAGCCCAGTCAAACGTGGTTTTGACCTGAAGCTTCTTTATAAGGAATACTGCCTATTAAGTAAGGTTCTATCAAGAAGAAAACTCTGGGAGTGGGGAAGGCATTGTTTTCTCTTGATCATCCATTTTTCTTTTGTTCCTCCTCAGTTTTAACGTTTTTCCTAGGTCCTCCCATTTGTACTTATATAGCTAGACTTTTCTTCTGACATAACTAACAAGGACAGATGTGGATATAAAAATCATTAGAAGGTGAGATTTAGGGGAAAGCAGGAAGACGTGACTCCATCTTTTCAGTTTTGTGTTATTAGACTGGCTGCTTACCTTCTTTCTAAGTGTTTAGTTTATTCCTCATCTATACAATGGGCATATCAGTTAAACTGCCTCATGATGTTATGAGTGGTAAATAAGATAATGTACTTGGCAGTTCTCTGTATATCGTGAGGGCGGAATGAATGCTGTGCTCTTAGCCTTTTCTTCTCTAACTCTTCCTCCTATTCCTGCCTAATCAAATGTACCTGACTCATTCTTTCATTGTCTTGTACTAGATAGCACTTACTGATAAGAAAACTTTGGCAAAAATTTAAGTTAGTAATCCTCTTTAGGAGTATTTTCACTTTTAAAAGAAACTTCTAAAGTCATTGCCTAACTTAATGAAACTCTGATGTATCACAGGCCAGTGGGCATTGGGTAGGAGGATCATTCTTCTGGCTCAAATCCCACAGCAAAATAAGTGCCTGTTCTACTTATCTTGAAGATAGTTTTCAAATGACATTGTTTTCTTTGGCAATGGTTGAAACCAGAAGTTGCTGACAGTTTGGTATTTCCTCTGTCTTGTTGATTTGCTTGATGTATGATGATATACACAATGCAGAAAGACCACATGTAATTTTATTCTTCCATTTTTTCTTCTTCCATTCCCTAGGAAAACAAACATGATAGGAGTAAACACTACTAAAGCCCAGTCTTTCATAAACATGAAGCGCTTGTGTGTGTCAAAATGTTGGAGCTGTAGGTATCTAAGATACCATAAACATTTTCTGTGGCAAGAGACTTAGGTGCCTTTGGGGAAGTTGTGAGTCTGTATAATCAGCAGCAGTGTCTTTCTTGTAAAATAATAATTCTCAGTGGTGGTGGTGCGGTTGTTGGATGGCAAGGGAGAAAGGAATTACCTGGGGAAAAAACATGTGTTTCTTGTTCCTTTTCTTCCATCTTTGTCATGAAAAATTTAAAATAATATGAAAACTTGAAGGAATAGTATAATGAATAACCATAAGCTCTTCATCTAGAGTAAACTGCTAGTAACATTTTACAGTGTTTTCTTTATAAAATTTTGAAAACACATGGATAATTTTGAATAATGACTGTGTATTAGGAGAACTATTGTTCATTTTCTTAGGTGGGACAGAGGTACTGTGGTTATGGAGGATAATGTATACATTTTTAGAACATATATGTGTTTAAATACCCATTAAGTACTAGTAAGTGTAATGATACTCTACCTGTTACTTACTTCCTTCAAACAGTTCACCACCAACAGAAATGTTTTATGGCTTCTTTCACCAACAAAAATGTTTTATGGTTTCTTTCAAGACTAGAATTTAATCAATGATTATGTAATGGATTTGACTGTAATGTCTTTTAAAATCTAGAATAGGAGCGCCTTGGTTGGTGTCAGTTAAATGTCTGCCTTCAGCTCCGGTCATGATCCCAGGGTCCTGGGATTGAGCCAGCATCAGGCTCCTCGCTCAGTGGGGAGTCTGCTTCTCCCTCCCCCTCTGTCGCTCCCCCTACATGTGCGCGCGCTCTCTCTCTCCTCTCAAGTAAATAAAACTTAAAAAAAAAATCTAGAATAACTCTACCCCCCCTCATTTTTTTACTCTACCTATGCACACTGTGTAAGACAACTAGCCAGAGTCAATATCTTGGACTTCGTCTGATTGTTTCTCTGTGCTGTCATTTTCCTTATTCTAGCCTCTGTTTCATGTAAGCTGGAGTTAGGGTTTAAGATTTATTAGGTGAAAGGTTTTTAACAAAAGTACTTTGTATTTAATCAGGAAGCACATAATGTCAATATTAATGCAATTTTAATAACTCCAGATTTCTCCCTTATAAGGGAATTTTTTTTCCTTGTGATACTTTGGCATCATGGGAATATCCTATTTCTCATCAAACTTCATCTTTAATTTGGCATACATTGATGATCCTTACTAAATCAATTTCTTAATATTGTACTTCTTAATTTTGATACCTTTCCTCCCAATTCCATTGACACAGGCTCTGTCATTTTTTGGGAATGAGCAGTGTCTTTCAATGTACTGGGCAAGAAAGTAGCTGAGAACCATGGTTGTAAGAAACATTTTATGGTAATTCTGTATTTATATACTTCTGCCAACTTGGATTTTCAGTTCTCTGGAAAGAAGGTGCTGATTAGGAGCTAAGATACATTCACTGAATGTAAATCATACCTGATGAAATTAATTTCTTATAGTGACTAGGAAACTTTTTACTTGTCAGGTTTTGTCAAAGTGTATCCTAGTTTTAATGAGGGACTTAAAAAATACCTCATTTTTTTTTCATTTCAGAGGAATTTGGTTACTTCAGAAGTGACTGAGCTGTTATGAACACATTTTAATTATTTTGCATTTATTATTGTGTGAAATCTTCATGAAATTGCTTAATATCTAATGGAAGAGGCAGATTGGTGAACAAAAGATCAAGTATGCTATGTGGTATGGACTGGAAGCTGTGAGAATTTTAAAGAAGAGCAGTGTAACTTGTAAGGATGTCTAATTGTATAAACAAAGAAATATTTACTAAGTACTTGATTTAGTACTGTATGTCTCTAAAATATCTGATGTTGACTTCCAGACATTTTTGGATTGTTGAAAATCCATTTTGAATTATGGTTAGATTTAAAAGTTTCTTGATTGTTGCTTGGTATGGCATACTTCTCATCTTCCTAAGGAGAAGGTAAAATACATCCATAACGGCTACTTTTAGATAAGTAAGTTGCATTCTAACAACAAATCTCTGACACTAACTGGGTGTCCAACAATTCAATTTAATTCTGACACTACCCAGTGTAAGTGCAGACCCACAAATTAAAGGGCTCAGACCCAGTTGATTGCCCCTATTTCAGATGCCTAGGGGCCCTCAGCATTTCTGGTGACTGGCTTGACAGCAAATTTGGGGTTTCCCATGACTCTTCTTCAGGTTTGATAATTTGCTAGAATGACTCAAAATTTAAGAAAGTGCTATACTCATAATTACTGCTTCATTATAAAGGCTACAAATGAACAACCACACTGAACAGGTATATAAGGCAAGGGTATAGGTATGGAAGGGTCTGTAGCGTGGGAGCTTCTGTCCACATGGAGGCAGGGTGTGCCACTCTGCAGATATGTGAGTATGTTCACCGACCAGGAAGTTCTCTGAGTCTTGTTATTTGGAATTTTTGTTGAGGGGGCTTCGCGTAGGCACAGTTGATTAAATCACTGACCACGTGATTGCACTCAGTCTCTTAAACCTTCTTTTCTCCTCAGAGGTTGGCAGTTGGAATGGAAGTAGAGGCAGGAGGCTGAAAAATTCCAGCCCTCTCATCATGTAGTAGGTCTTTCTGGGGACAGTCTCCAGCCTAAAACTAGCTAGTGGCCCCACCGCTGTGCACCTTATGAGCATAACAACACACTTCTGTCGGGGAATACCAAGGGTTTTTGAAGCTCTGTGCAAGGAACTGGGAACAAAGTCCACATATATATCATATTTTTCATGTATGTAGAGTCAGAGTAATGCTTTTAACAAAATAATCAACTTATAGGACGTTCCTACCCTAAAATGAATGGGGGAAGGGTTCATTTAGACATTATTTTGAATGACTCAAGAGGGTTGCTTTCCATTAGACAACAGATTTCAAGAAAACATAAAGGTGGTTTATTGTGTTTAGAAAAAAAGTTATTTTTAACCTTCATTTAACTTATCTTAAATTTCCAAGTCTTTAAAATGAGTATTATTTTAAAAAGCCAATTTTGGTTGTGAATTATGTATGACATTAATATGTGGGCGTACAAAGAATTTGGGGCATGTTTATGCAGGTAAATGTTGTCTCATTGAATCTTAACTGTGTTTATATTATTTCGTTAAGGCACGTGTTTATTTCCATTCTTGTATTCTTGAAAATGTGTAGTGTATGTAATCTAATCTTCATAAGATGGGAGTAGTATTAATAGCAGCACAGTAGAAATCATAGTAGTAACTATGACAGCTGCCACCTGTGAAGTAAGTGATATTAGGCACTTCACATACATAATCTTTTTCACTCTTTATAGTAGTCCTGTGAGATCTTATTATGTTTGCCAAATGCTTGAGGAAACTAGGGCTCAGAAGTTAACATGCCTTATGTTCATATAATTGGTAATGGTGCAGTTAATATTTAATTCCAAGTCTGACTCCAAAAGCCTTGTTCCTCCTCCTCCCTTGCTATGATGGATTCTGAGAAAAAATTTAGTGGAGCATTTTGTCATCATTCATTGATTCATTCATCCAAAAAATAATAATTTTGTGCCTGTTAACTTAGACCAGGCATTTCTCTGTCTTCCATTTATACATAGCAGTGTTTATTACTTCAAAACCTCTAACCCTCCATAGTGTCTATTATCAATATAAAGAATCAATCCCTGTTGTTTCATTTCTCTGGTTAGTCTTTTCTTTTCTTTTTTAAAGATTTTATTTATTTGACACAAAGATCAGATCACAAGTAGGCAGAGAGGCAGGCAGAGAGAGAGGAGGAAGCAGACTCCCCGCTGAGCAGAGCGCCCTGTGCGGGACTCGATCCCCGGACTCCGAGATCATGACCTGAGGCGAAGGCAGAGGCTTTAACCCACTGAGCTACCCAGGTGCTCCTAGTCTTTTATTTAAAAGGATGAGTTTGGGGGGCACCTAGGTGGCTCAGTCTTAAGTGGCTGCCTTCAGCTTAGATTATGATCCCCAGTGTCCTGGGATCAAGCCCCAATCCTGCTCAGCGGGAAGCCTGCTTCTCCCTTTCCAGCTCCCCTTGCTATCTCTTTCTGTCAGATAAGTAAATAAAATCTTAAAAAAAGAGAAAAAGAAAATTAAAAAAATAAAATGGTGAATTTGAAATACTTAGTCTTGCTCACTGTATAATATCTAGGGATTTTTTGGGGGGTCATCTAATAAGATGTGGATTTTTAGCTTATCTTCTGGACATTTCTATTATTTATTGGCATTATTCTTATTATTTATGCAGTTATCTTACAGTGATTGTCTTACTGTGATGACTTTGGAACTAGAAAAGTATGGAAGCAAGTATAAGTTTTCAGATTAATTTCAGCTAGACAATGAAGTATTTGGTAAAATGATGTCATCTGTATATAAATGCTTATTTAAAAGTAGTATGAGCTTCATTGTGCTTACACATTCACTCAGTGCTTGTGATATGGCTGGATAAGGATATAGGGCTAAAGCCACCCCGAACTAAGAAAATTTGCAACCATTTATTTATTTATTTATTTTTTATTTTTTTATTTTTTTAAAGATTTTATTTATTTGACACAGAGAGAGAGATTACAAGTAGGCAGAGAGGCAGGCAGAGAGACAGGGAGAGGAGGAAGCAGGCTCCCTGCTGAGCAGAGAGCCCGATGTGGCCTCCATTCCAGGACACTGAGATCATGACCTGAGCCAAAAGCAGAGGCTTTAACCCACTGAGCCACCCAGGCGCCCAATTTGCAACCATTTAAAAAAATTTTGCGGCATTTAGGATCTTTTCTTTATCTTGAACCTTCTGAAGTTTCTTGATGATTAGCCTTGATATGCGTCTTTTTTTATTATTGTTTTTTGTTTGTTTCACCGTGCTTGGTATTTACTGAGCTAGTGCTTTTTTTTTTAATATTTAAATTTAAATTTAATTTTGATTTTTTAAAACTTCTGGTATAATGAACATGCATTGTTATATTTGTTTCAGATGTTCAATATAGTGATTCAGCAATTCTATACCTTACTCAGTATTCATCATGATAAGTTAACCCTTTCTCCCCTTCACCTTTTTCACCCATCCCCACCCTCTGGTATCCACCAGGTTGTTGCCTATATTAAGAGTGTTTGTTTGTCTCTGTTTTCCTTTGTTTGTTTTTGTTTATTAAATTCCACGTATGAGTGAAATGATGGTATTTGTCTTTCTTTGACTTAATCACTTAGCATTATACCCTCTAGATCCATCCATGTTGTTGCAGATGGCAAGATTTCATTCTTTTTTTTTTTTTGAGATTTTATTTATTTGACACAGAGAGAGAGAGAGATTACAAGTAGGCAGAGAGGCAGGCAGAGAGAGGAGGAAGCAGGCTCCCTGCTGAGCAGAGAGCCCAATGCGGGGCTCGATTCCAGGACCCTGAGATCATGACCTGAGGCGAAGGCAGAGGCTTTAACCCACTGAGCCACCCAGGCACTCCAAGATTTCATTCTTTTTAATAACATATATTCCATTGTATATATATGTATATATGTATGTACATATATATGTAAATATATATTCCACTGTGTGTGTGTGTGTGTGTGTGTATGTGTGTGTGTATTTAGCTTTTTACTTATGGAAACCTGTGCACTTCAAGTTTGGGATATATATGTGTGTGTATTATATTGTTGATATACTTTTCTTCTTTATTTTCTCTTTCTGGAACTTCTGTTATTGTGATATTAGATCTATTGGACTGGTCCTTTTGTATTTCTATCCTTTCTTATTCTTTTGTCTGGAAAATTTATGGAAATTTTCCTTAATTTTATCTTTTAGCTTCTCTGTTGAAGTTTTCCCTTTTTGATCTTTTAGTTTTAATTTGCAAAAATCATTCCTCATTCTCTGAATATCCCTTTTAGAGGACTCTGCTCTTATTTCATGACTATAGTATTTTCCTTCCACTCTGAGAATGTTTATAGGTTCATTGGATGATTTCTTTATCTCCTAGCATCTTTTCAGGGTTCCTTTTTTCCTGTTTGCTTGTTTTCATCTCTTCATGTTGGAGGCTTTCTGTGTCTGATGAACCTTTGATGTCTGTGTTTTTGTTTTTTGTTTTGTTTCTCTTTTTTACTTTTTAAGAGTGAGGCTCTTTAAAGTGATTATTGGAAGGGCTTTGTGTAAATTGTAAGGGTTTCTTGATTCAGGGATTCCTTTCACTGCGATGAGTTAGAAAGACGTTTTCATTCTGTGACTCCCAAGTTTCAGTATCTGTATTTTTTTTAATTCTGTTTCCAAGAAGAGAACTTCTTTGTTGTGATTAGGATGCACTCTGTATGTCTGGTTCTTGTAGCTGAACAGTGGTCTTAGACTGAGGTGGAGATTCTCTTTTTGGTGTGTAGACTTTTATTAAATTCTCCTGTTTTTAGGACTACACCTTTCCCTCCCCTCCTTTCCTCATGCCTGCAAATGGTGCCTGGTGTCCCAGAATACTGCTGGTTTAACTCATATTGCTTTGCGGGGGAGGGTAATGTTGGCTTGACTATGAGGAATGGGGTAGGGAATTTAGAGGTCTGATGCTTTTATGAAGACTTTAAGCCAGTCTTCCTATTTCTTCATTGCTATCCCTGCATTCAAAGGGCCCCCCATAATTCTTTATTTTTTTGGATTTATGCCATTAGACTAGGCTTGCTTCTTCCTCATCTTTGCTCCCTCCCTCTCCCAAGCAAGTGTTTGGTGTGGTCTTTCTCTGTTCTGTTTAATCCTATACCATGTGTCCCTAAGTTTTTCATCTTCCAAAGTTTTGTTGACATGTCTATTTCATTCTCTTTGAGCTTTCAGATTTATGGCTTTAAAAATCTTTTTTATATATGTTATGAAGGAGTACAGTGATAAATGCTACCGCTGTGATCACAATATGTTAATCAGAAATCTCTTGGCTTTGTGTGACTTCTTTTGTGTGCCATTTTTACTGTATAGCAGTGAAAAGTACCTTTCCTTTATCTGTCTTAAGTTGATGAGTTCTTTTCTCATTCATTTAAAAGAAATGTTCTACTTTATTTCTCTAAAAATTTCTGATAAAAAACACACCCCATATAACATCCAACACTACAATGGCATATAAAGAAAAAATTAGGGGTGCCTGGGTAGCTCAGTTGGTTGAGCATCTGCCTTTGGCTCAGGTCATGATTCCAGAGTCCTGGGATTGGGCCCTATGTCAGGCTCCCTGCTTCTTGGAGAGCCTGCTTCTCCCTCTCCCTCTGCTGCTTCCCCTGCTGGTACTCTCTTACTCTCTTTCTCTGTCAAATAAATAAAATCTCTAAAAAACAGAAAAAAAAAATTAAGTTCCTCTTCCCCCAATTATATGATTCTGAATCAAACTTTGGTATGTGTCCTTGCATGCTGTCTTTTACATTCATAAAATTATTAAACATGGGTTTCTGAGTTTGCAAAATAGACCATCGTATACCAAATGGAACAAGTGATAGACCAAATAGGCATACCTTTTGTATGTTAAGAGAGTTCTATAATGCTCTCCTATGATTGAAAGAAAAAGATAACGCTTTGATAGGAAGGCAAGTGACGGAAGAGGGGATATAAGTGGCCAGCAAAAATGAGGCAAAGAACATTGGGGAGGGTTTGTGCTATGGTGAGTGCTGTGAAATGTGTAAGCCTGATGATTCACAGATCTGTACCCCTCAGGCAAATAATACATTATGTGTAATAATAAAAAAAAATGGTTATACAGCCAAAAAAAAAAAAAAAAGAGGCAAAGAGGCTCAGTCTCATTGGTAATGAGAAGAATGCAAGATAGAAATAACAATGCCTTGAGTCTTTCCCCATAAAATTGGCAAAATTTTAAGTGCTTTGGTGAGCATGTGAGAAAACTGACTCTTAATGTTGCTGGTGAAAGTTGCTATAGCTGTTCAGGGTTTAACCTGGCAGTATTGAATCTGCAATGTATTTTTCCTTTGGTGGACTTACCTTGGAAATCTTTGCCAGAGGAACAACAGTACTAGTCTTTAAGAATGATTGTACAGGGGTGTTTAATGCAACATTTATTATCCGTAATGGCAAGAGACAGATAAAACACCAGACTAACCTGAATGACCATCACTTTGGAGATGATCAAATTGTGGTATTTACACGGTATAGCATACTATGCAACTGTTAAAAATAATGAGTTAAGCCATGTGTTATTGTAGTCCCTAGAGATGACTCTATTTTTGTTAAAAGGTGTGGAGAAAGAAGAGGCTAAACCTTGTATATGGGTATCTGTGTTTTACTTTTAATTTAATTTAATTTTTTAAAGTTTTATTTGAGGGCGCCTGGGTGGCTCAGTGGGTTAAAGCCGCTGCCTTCGGCTCAGGTCATGATCCCAGCGTCCTGGGATCGAGGCCCACATCAGGCTCTCTGCTCAGCAGGGAGCCTGCTTCCTCCTCTCTCCTCTCTGTCTGCCTGCCTCTCTGCCTACTTGTAATCTCTCTCTCTGTGTCAAATGAATAAATAAAAATCTTTAAAATAAAAAAAAAAGATTTATTTGAGAGAGAGAGAGAGCACGTGCTCATGCAGTTGTGGAAGGAGAGGGAGAGAGAGAGTCAAGCAGACTCTGCGGTCCGTAACCCTCGAGGGGCTCAGTCTTACAACCCTGAGATCAGGACTTGAGCTGAAACCAAGGGTTGGATGCTTAACTGACTGTGGCACCCAGGCGCCCTGGTATCTATATTTTAAATCAGACACTTATATAAATATTATCTGATAAAACCTGTGTAAAAATTACCTTAAAAACAAACTTTATCAATATAAGATAATTGGAGGATTTCCTGGATGGCTGACACTTGAGATTAAATGGAGGATTGTTCATTATGATTTATCTCAGGTTGATTACAATATAAAACTAATATCTTAATCCAGATCCTTGCTTTCTTGTTTACTTAACCCAGTGGACTACTTAGCGGTGTTCTCAGGATTATTTTGTTAGTGATGAGTTTCTACTCCTTTGGATACTCCTAGCTGGTAAATTAACATCGGTACCAGAGGAAGTGCAGGGAAGATAAAGAAAGAAACTGGTCCTGTCATTCATGTTTTCCTTTTTACATGTTATCTTTTTGAACATATTTGAGGATATAATGCACCATCAGTAAATGAAAAGTAAGACAAATGAAAGCATGGAACAATAATGGCTTTTAATAGGAGGAATGGTTTATCAGGAAGAAGAGTTAGTCTGTAGAAATACATGCCTTATGTTCATACACAATTACTGAAGGCACCTGGCATCTCTAGAGCAGTGCTTTCCAAGGTGGTATTCAGTCAAGTGCAAGCTACATTGTCATTATTTTAATACTGTTAATGGAAACAAATTTAAGTTGGCTTCAAGCTACTCTTTCATTTAAATATTACTTTTTGTATTGGGTTGGGGACAAAAGAGGTGATATTTAAATATAGGCAACCTGTGCAGTAGTTTCACATGTGAACTGCGTGTCTTACCTGGAAACAAACTGGGCGAGGCTGATAATCATTGCTTTTCAGAATATATACCCACAAATGGGAAGGAATGCCTGTATTACATGATTTATAGATGATAAAAGATACCGGTAATTTTCCTTCTCGTGTTAAGTTGCATAAATACACATTTATTTCCCATTTTACTTTGTCAGATCAATATCTGTCATTAGTACTTTTATGTTTTCGGGATTTGGGGCACATTTGGAATACTTTATAATACCCTCATGGCCCCATATTTGGAATTATAAATATAGCTTTAACAACTGTGCCTTAAAAAAAAAAACAAACCCAAAAAACAACTGTGCCTTTGCTTGAACTTGAACAATATATTGAATTGGACATAGAAATATATAATAAGGGGAATTTGTGGTTAACTGCTAGTAATCTTGTGATATATGTATGCGGTGAGTTGAGAATTGAAGTACATGATAAAATAGTCAAAACTCTAGATAAAAATTCTGAGGGAGTGATGAATGATGAGCATGAATTGGATTGCTCATGAAAGACTTCTCTGAGGAAAAATATGTGTTGAAGAATTTGGTAGGTATGGGTTGGTGGTAAGCAGATGATACTCCTCTCTTGGATTACTATAATTCTTAACTAATTTCCACTAAATGCATCCTATAAACAAATAATATTAGCTAATTAATAATCAGAAGTTGCTGGAAAATATAGTTTTTGGAGAAATATAAATACATTATTCCCTTTCATTCTCAAAGCAGACACTATTATTGACCATTATTTACCTTGTTTAGGTATAAATCACAGTTGATGTACACTTTATCTATTTAGAAAACTTAACGTCTGGTGGGATTTAGGTCTAATTTTAGATTAGTGAAATTAGCAAACTTTAACTTTTAGGAATAGGGGTTTTATGAAGAAAACTTAAAATTTTCCCCCTAGTTTCCCTAATAAAATTTTCCCCCTAGTTTCCCTAATTCACAGGTGTAAAGTTACTTTGTTTGTGGGTGGTTGAGAATTGAATATATAGGATCCATGACTCCTCTAGGAACTTTATCTCTGGTTCAGTGGATACTTAGCTAGGGTGTACATCAGAACCAACTGGGAGACTACTCCCCATTCCCCCAGTTAATAACCAGTTTACATTATTATATATTTATAAGAATATATACCCAAGTAGAATAATATAAAGTGTAGGGATACATGCACACACACACACACACACACACACATAAGTGTACACACACAGACACACACACACATACACACGACCTGATTTAGGCTTTCTGATTCAGACTTGGGTCAGAACTTGGAAATCCATTCAAGATAAATTCATTCTCTCTCTCTGTTACCAGCTCAACAGGCAATTCTGATGCATAGCTGTGTTTGGGAAGCATTGTTCTAGGGGAATCTCTAGAAAAATATCTCAAAACAAATGCTGTTTAGATAATTTATCTTCACCTATACTCATACTACCTCCATATCTAGACCTAACTTTTAGCATTTTCTTTAAATTTTTTAAATCAAATAAAAATTTGAATAGTTGAAGTAGTACTTTATTAGTGTACTAATTTCTTTATGTTTGCATATGAAATTAATGCTAAGTGAACTTCTTTTAAAAAATTTCCCTGCATTGTTAGAGCTTTTACTTCAAGTACCTTTCCCAAATGCCATCTTTTTATTTCCTGGTAACTACCTTTCGAGTTGAATGATTTGATTTCCCCTACATTGTATACATGGAAATCCAAATCTACAAGGTGGGAGTTTTACAGTTTCTTGGAATTGCAGTTAGGGGATACGAAAACTCTGGATTGAATCCATACTGATTCTGGAGTGTCTTAGAAACTCTTTTTCCCCTATCATTTATCCCCAATAGTTTACTCTTCCTTTGTTTTGTGTTGAATCAGAGTGCAGGTGCCTTATCATTGCTCAGGATGCTGCTTTATAAGGGCTATCAAACTGATAAAAGTGACACACCACTTTTTGTTTTAAACTACATTAAGCAACATAATATCCTTTGTCAGGATGAGCTTTAAAGACTTCAGGTGGAGTCTTTGTTTAGATATGACAGAAATAATTGTTCTTTAGAAAACCTAGCAATGTGTTTCAGATTTGCTTCCTCAAATACAGTTAACAGAATGTCCAAATAACTGTGGCATAAATGATGAGGACATTTATATCATGTAAGATTTCTGGAAGGAGGGGTTCCAGAGTTGTTGAATTCAGTAGCCTAACTATGTCAGTGTTCTAGGTCATTTTTGCTCTGATTCTTTTGGTCCATTGTGGTCCTATCTGGTCCAGCTTGGCCTGAGATAGCTGCAGTAGGTCTGAACATCATATTTATATTATAACAAAATCCAAAAGTTGACAGAAAAGCTTGGCCTTCTTCACAAGTCTCTCTCTCTTTTCTGGGTAGATAGGCTTTCCCTACAATCCCCAGCCAATTTTTCCTTATGTCCCATAGCAAAATTGTTACATATCCAGTCCTAAATCAGATACTGACAAGAGGAAATGAGGTTCATTATCGCCGTGTAACAGTGTTGGTTCATCCCCTGGAACTGGCGGGGAACCCACCCATCTGATCCTGTTGATATTTCAGATAACATCAGTGTTTTGTTATCACAGAGAGGAGGAGGCTAGTGGGTAGACAATTACTAATATGTGCCAAACTATAGTAATGCAGTTATAGTGACATTTTCCACATGTTATGTAAGAGGCAAAATGAAATTTTAGTGTTTTAACCTTTAAAAGAGAAGCATATTTATTTGAGAAGCATGTTATTCTCTATGCGCTACTTTGTGATTGTCATAGGAAGCCAGTGTTTTGGCTTTTAATCTAATAAAATAGTTGCTTGCTATTATTTTTGTCTTGTGTGCAGTTTATTTCTGAGATTAAGCTCATCAGTGATACTACATCATTTTGGTAGTAGTTTCTGATTCTTTGTAATTAATTGGTACTCGTTTTCCTAGGTGGATTCTCCACAGTTTTCCTAGTGCGGACACATGGTGGAATCCGCCATGCATTGAAACGAATGTATGTCAATAGCATGCCTGACCTCAACATTTGTAAAAGGGAAATTACAATTATGGTAAGTGAAAGTGTAGTTCCTTTGAAAAATTTGGTGTGTTTTCTTTTGGTTTTGCACTATAACATTAACCAACTTTAAGGCAAGCTGCTTATTGGTTTATGCATGTCTAGAAAACCTTTGAAGTGCATTCTTTGTAGTCCTTCTTAGCGCTAACTATAGGCAACTTCTTTTCCTTTATCCTTTCTTCTTTATTGTAGTTCAATGGGCAAACTACTCTTTTTCTTTTCCCCTTCTTTTTAAAATACATTTTAATTATGAAATATTTTGAGAATAGAAAAATTAGAGAATTATGTAATAAGTACCAGTTTATGCACTACCCAACTGAAGAATTAAAATCTTACAGATATAGTTAAAGCCTTCTGTATATTCCCTCCTAGCCATATCCCTATGCTGTTCTCTTCCAAAAAGAAAGCATTGTCTTAAATTTGGTGTTTACCTTCTCCCTGGTTTTTAATACATTCAGTGTGATGTGTTTGTCTTCAACAACAACAATTTGTTTTGCTTTACATTTTTAAAATCATGCTGTAAAGTTTATTGTTACTACTTTTTTGGGGGGTATACTCTGCAATATATGGAGAGAGAACCTCTAATAAGGGAAGATTTCTTTTTAAATACTAGGAAAAGTAAAAAATATTTCAATAAATTAAAGACATTTCAGTAACCTGGTTAACTAAACAGTTAAAAAAGTAAAAAATAAAAATTTTCTTTTTTCTAGATTATCTTATTGTCAGTGCTCTGGATGACTTTTTGTTGTTTTTCTCCTCTTCTTCCCTATTCATCCTTTTCTTACTTCTCTTCCTCTCCCCTTTTTCCTTCATCTTTTCTTTTTCCTCCTCCTCCTCCTCTTCCTCCTTCCCCTCTTCCTGCGCCTCTTCTTCCCCCATCCTTACCCTGCTTGCTCCACTTGTTTCTCATCCTCTGTCCCTCCTCCTCCTTTCTCTACCTTTTCCTCCACCTCATCTCCTTTGTTCTCCTCTTTTTCTTCTTCCTCCATTTCCCCTCCTCTTCTTCTTCTTCCTTTCCCTCTTCCCCCTCTTCTGTCCATCTCTTCTTTCTTCTCCTCTCCTTCTTCCCCCTCTTCCTCCACATCTTCTTCCTCTTCCTTCCCTTCACTTTTTCTTCTGTTCTCTTCCTTCTCTGATCTGCTGTTTATCAAGTGCTAATATTTATTTAAATTTTTTTATTGAAGTGAAATTGCATAATATAAAATTAGCTATTTAATTTATTTCATTATTATTTATTTATTTATTACAATAAGCTATTTTAAAGCGAACAGTTCAGGCATTTAGTGCATTCATGATGTTGTGCAGTCACCATCTCTGTCTAGTTCTGAAGCTTTTCATCACTCCAAAAGGAAAAAAAAAAAAAATCCCCTGCCTAGCAAGCAGTTGCTCCCATTCCTACCTTGTTCTAGGCCCTGGCACCCACCCATTGTGTTACATCTCTATGGATTTACCTATTCTGAACATTTCCTGTAAATGGAGTCCTGCAATATGTGACCTTTTGTGTCTGGCTTCTTTCACTTAGCGTGTTTTTGAGGTTCATCTACATGGTATGTGTGTATCTGTCTGTCTATCACAATTTGTTTATTCATCTGTTGATGGAGTTTTTTAAAACACTATTGATGGACATTTGGGCTGTTTCTACTTTTTGGGTGTTGTGAATAGCGCTGCTATGAATATGTGTGTATATATATTTGAGTATTTGTTTTCAGTTTTTTGAGTTTATATTTAGGACTGGAATTGCTGGGTTATGGTAATTTTGTGTTTAATTTTTTTTAGGAACTACTAAACTGATTTCTATAGCAGCTGAAACATTTTATGTTCATACCAGCAGTGTATGGGAATTCTAGTTTTTCCATGTCCTTGTAAACGCTTGTTAATGTCATTCCTACTTTCAACTGCTTAGAGAGAGATTTCCTATTTTATATCAACATCTATTTTGATCCCTTTTGTTCACAGATAGGTACATTTATACAACTTATTGACAACTTTTTGACATTTATACAACTTTATGACTTACTTGATTCTGCTTTTATTCTCCTTATTCCCTAGTTAGACTAGAGTTGGTTAGGCTTTGAGACTTGGTTTTTAAAAGCTTTTTAGAAAGGATATCAGTCACAAGGGTGAAGAGGTTTGCCCCAATAGGGGTTCTTAGACTAAGTTCTCGAACTTGAGTTTACACATGGTACTGTTGTACCATAGTTCTTCCTTTCAATAGAATTTGTGTAATTTTAATATGTAAAATATAGTCATCATCAGTAGCAGCAACACTTAAATTCTCTGCTTTTGAACACAGAATTTAGGTAGATTAGTTCTTTAGAGCAGTGGTCTTCCAACTTTTTTTGTTTTCTATCTACTATTATATTTATGTATTTATGAATTATTCACATGTCCAGCTGCCATATTACATGGTTAAAATTGGGTTTAATATTAATGATAGTGGATGTAAATTTATTTTAAAAAGTATTGTTGATAATTATTTTTTAATTTCCAGACTGACCTAATTAGATGATTATTTGTAACCTCATTACATGCTGGTCATTATCTTGTACCTGGAACAAAAGTGTCAGATTTGCCATTTTTTTCTTATTTCCTTGTACTTGTATGTATTATCTTTAACCTATAGTTTCTTAATAGAAATTTTTTTTAGCCACTTGTTCGTTTTGTTGGTTATTTAGTTAAAAGTATATACATTCATAAATCAACTTAACTAGGTACACATAAATTACACAATGTTGCAGGCAAAACAAACAAATGAGAGTATAATTAATTGTTGGTTCATAAATACTAGGGTTTAATTAAAAAATTTTTTTAGCTAGAAATAAATAAAAGTTCTGATATTATATTCTTGAGTCCCATAGGACTGTCATGCACACTTATGGAGACTGTTGGTTTTGAGTGAACTATCTTTCTTCTTGATTGAATTTAAAAATTAGTGTTTATTGAATATTTGCCTATTAGAAAATGGCAGCCACATATAAGTAAACTTTTTATTGAAACCCTAGAAACCTTTTTGAAATATGTCAGATTCGATATTTATGCTTAATTTACTTTTTGAAATTCTTGAAATATATTAATTTAGACTTCAAACCATTGCTAATAGAGCTTGAAAATGTATGTTTTTCAATTATTATTGTTTTTCAGAAAGAGCTGTCTGGTCACAAAAATATTGTGAGTTATTTGGACTGTGCTGTTAATTCAATTAGTGATAATGTATGGGAAGTGCTTATCTTAATGGAATATTGTCGAGGTAAGTATTTTTCTGTATTTGTTTTATACTGAAAAAAAATTGTCCTTAAAATGGTTTACTAGGTGTCTTGCTTGATTTCTCCTAGGGCAGCTGTCATCTGATTCTAGACACTTACTGCAATCTCAGCTTTAATTATATAATTAAGGAATGCTGTTAAGAAATATTTAAAATCTAGTCATCCTTGCTGGAGTGATGATAGGAGCAAGTAAATGACAATTGGAAAAATGCTGTTGGTTTAAAACAGGAAATCCAAGCAGGGGAAGAGCAGTTACACATCATTCTCCTGATATGTTTCTTTTATAGCTCAAAAAAGAAGAGCATAATTTATCAATATTAGTGTTGTCAGATTTTTTCCAGCACTCTGTCATGTTAATTTTCAATATAGTAAATGTAATAAATTTAGACGCATTTTTATCTAATATTTATAAACTTACATAGTCTTTTGGGGTTCTTTTGTAAATATCAGAAAGTTAAAAACTATGTTTTATTTGGATCTTATGGTATTTCAAAGAAATATTTATTGGTATAGTATGCCTTAATAATAATTTTAAAACTTCTTAATTTAATGTGTTTGAAGGGGGCAATTAATTCATTTCCAGCAAACATGCTTTTTTTTTTTTTCTTTAAATCAGACTGTATCTGGCAATTTGGGCTATAGGGAACCTTGGTTAATATTTAGATTCTCTTAAGACAGTTGTAATTTTTAATTATATTAGGGACACTTGTCATTTCCTGAATGAATGGAGGAGGGTGGTGGTGGCATTGGAGAAAATATAGTCTCATTTACTCTAGTTTTGTAAAGAGTGAAGGACAGGGGAAAATGAAGTGAATCAGTATTATAATATCTCTTATGATATACTTGTAACTTATTTCCATGTATAGTATAAAAATTAGATGTTTTCCTTGTTGTTTTATTTATATTTCATACTGTAAAACATTGTGATCTCTTTAAGGAGAAGATACTGATGTTCTTTACTCCTCCACTTTTCTGAGTTATAGCATTTGTGGTGCTCTTAGCTGGGTAGAGTAGCCCTTGGTTACCTGTAAAGATAGCCCTTGGCTATTTTTTTTAAAGATAATTGAATCTGGGAGGAGCAAGATGGCAGAGGAGTAGGAGACCTAAATTTCATCTGGTCCCAGGAATTTAGCTAAATAGTTATCAAACCATTCTGAACACCTACAAACTCAACAGGAGATCGAAGAAAAGAATAGCAGCAATTCTATGAACAGAAAAGTGACCACTTTGTGGGGGGGGTAGGACTTGCAGAGAAGTGGATCATTTGAGACTCAGCAGGCCCCTTCCCCAGAAGATCAGCAAGAACATCCAGCCAAGGTCAAGTTTACCAATCTGTGAGAACTGCAAAGCTCCCATGCTAAGGGCATACAGCACATAGAATTCATGCCTTTTTCCCTATGATTCTTTAGTCTTTCAAAGTTAATTTTTTAAAATTTTCTTTATTTTTTTCTTTTTCTATTTTTTTGAATTTTTCCTCTTTCCTATTTTAACTGACATCTTATCAATACCCTTTTAAAAATCTTTTTTTAATTTTCATTTTTACAGTCATATTCTATTCCTTCATTGTATTTAACCTTATTTTTTGTATATATGTATGTTTTCCTTTCCTTAAAATTTTAGGATACAGTTTCTTCTACAGACTAAAATACACCCTAAATTTAGTGTATGGCTTTGTTCTAATCTCCCACCTGATCACATTCTTTCCATTTTTTTTCTAATTTTTTTCTTTCTTTTTTCAACCAATTTCATATCAGTTCTTTTTTTAAAAGTCTTTAAATTTTCATCTTTACAGTCATACTCCATCCCTTCATCGTATTTACCCTTATTTTTGTATATATATATCTTTTTCTTTTCTTAAAATTTTGGGAGGCAGTTTCTTCTAACAGACCAAAATACACCCAAAATCAAGTATGTGGCTCTGTTCTATTCACCTGATCACACACACACACACACACACACACACACACACACACACACACACATATATATATATCCTTCCTTTTCTCTCTGGTTTCAGGTCTCTTCTGATTTATTTAGTGTGTATTTTTCTGGGGTTGTTGTTTACCCTTTAAGTATTTTGTCCTTTCATTAATCTGTTCTTCTCTGGACAAAATGACAAAGTGAAAAAACTCACCTCAGGAACTGGAGTTCAGAATGACAATTATAAAGATACTAGCCAGGCTGGAAAAAAGCATAGAAGATACTAAAGAATCCCTTTCTGGAGAAAGAACTAAAATCTAACCAGGTTGAAATAAAAAAAGCTATTAATAAGGTGCAATAAAAAATGGAGGCCCTAACTGTGAGGATAAATGAGGCAGAAGAGAGAATTAGTGATATAGAAGACCAAATCATGGGGAATAAAGAAACTAAGAAAAAGAGAGATAAACAGTTACTGGATCACAAGGGGAGAATTCGAGAGATAAATGATTCCATGAGACAAAACAATATTAGAATAATTGGGATCCCAGAAGACAAAGAAAGAGAGTGAGGGGCAGAAGGTATATTGGAGCAAATTATAGCCGAGAACTTCCCTAATTTGGGGAAGGAAACAGGCATCAAAATCCAGGAGGCACAGAGAACTTCCCCTCAAAATCAATAAAAAGAGGTCAAACCCCATCATCTAAGAGTAAAACTTAAATGTCTCAGAGACAAAGAGAAAATCCTGAAAGCAGCTCAGGACAAGAGGTCGGTAACTTACAATGGTAGAAATATTAGATTGACAGCAAACCTATCCACAAAGACCTGGCAGGCTAGAAAGAACTGGCTTGATATATTTATAGAGCACTAAAAGAGAAAAATATGCAGCCAAGAATACTATATCCAGCTAGGCTGTTATTGAAAATAGAAGGAGAAATAAAAAGCTTCCAGGACAACAAAAACTAAAGGGATTTGCAAACTCCAAACCAACCCTATAGGAAATATTGAAAGGAGTCTTCTAAGCAAAGAGAGAGCCTAAAAGTAACATAGACCAGAAGGGAACAGAGAAAATATACAGTAATAATCACCTTACTGGTAATACAATGGCACTAAATTCATATCTTTCAATAGTTACCCTGAATGTAAGGGCTAAATGCCCCAATCAAAAGACACAGGGTATTGGGATGGATAAAAGAAAATAAGATCCATTGATATGCTATCTGCGAGAGACTCATTTTAGACCCAAAGACACCTCCAGATTTAAAGTGAGAGGGTAGAAAACAATTACCATGCTAATGGACATCAAAAAAAAAAGCTAGAGTGGCAATCCTTGTATCAGGCAAATTAGATTTTAAACCAAAGACTATAATAAGAGATGAGGAAGGACACTATATCATACTTAAAGGGTCTGTTCAACAAGAAGATCTAACAATTTTAAATACCTGTGCCCCTAACATGGGAGCACCCAGTTATATGAACCAATTAATAACAAAATCAAAGAAACACATTGACAATAATACAATATTAGTAGGGGACTTTAACACCCCCTTCACTGAAATGAATAGGTCTTCTAAGCAAAAGATCGATAAGGAAATAAAGACTTTAAATGACACACTGGACCAGATGGACATCACAGATATATTTAGAACATTCCATCCCAAAGCAACAGAATACACATTATTCTCTAGTGCACATGGAACATTCTCCAGAATAGATCACATCCTTGGTCACAAATCAGGTTTCAACTGGTACCAAAAGATTGGGATCATTCCCTGCATATTTTCAGACCACAGTGCTTTGAATCTAGAACTCAAATACAAGAGGCAAGTTGGAAGGAATTCAGATACATGGAGGCTAAAGAGCATCCTACTAAAGAATAAATGGATCAACCAGGAAGTTTAAGAAGAATTTAAAAAAAAATCATGGAAACAAATGAAAATGAAAACACAACTGTTCAAAATCTTTGGGCTACAGTAAAGGTGGTCCTAAGAGGAGAGTATATAGCAATACAGGCTTTTCTCAAGAAACAAGAAAAGTCTCAAATACACAGCCTAACCCGACACCTAAAGGAGCTGGAGTAAGAACAGCAAATAAAGCCTAAACCCAGCAGGAGAAGAGAAATAATAAAGATCAGAGCAGAAATCAGTGAAGTAGAAACCAAAAGAACAGTAGGACAGATCAAAGGGACTAGGAGCTGGTTCTTTGAAAGACTAACCCCCTGGCCAGACTTATCCAAAAGAAAAGAGAAAGGACCCAAATTAATAAAATCATGAATGAAAGAGGAGAGATCACAGCCCACACCAAAGAAATACAAACAACTATAAGAACATATAACGAGCAACTATATGGCAGCAAATTAGACAATCTGGGAGAAATGGTTACATTCCTAGAGACTTACAAACTACCAAAATTGAACCAGGAAGAAATAAAAAACCTAAACAAACCCATAACCAGTAAGGAAATGGAAGCAGTTATCAAAAATCTTCCAACACACAAGAGTCCAGGACCAGATGGCTTCCCAGGGGAATTTTATGAGGCATTTAAAGAAGATTTAATACCCATTCTCCTAAAACTGTTCGAAAAAAATAGAAGTGGAAGGAAAGCTGCAGAACTCATTTTATGAGGCCAGCACTACCTTGATCCAAAAACCAGACAAAGACCCCATCAAAAAGGAGAATTACAGACCAATAGCCCTGATGAACATGGATGCAAAAATCTTACCAAAATACTAGCCATTAGGATCCAGTAGTACGTTAAAAGGAGTATTCACCAAGACCAACTGGGATTTATTCCTGGGCTGCAAGGTTGGTTCAACATCTGCAAATCAATCAACGTGATACATTAATAAAATAAAGAACAAGAACCATTCGATACTCTCAATAGATGCTGAAAAAGCATTTCACAAAGTACAGCATCCTTTCTTGATCAAAACTCTTCACAGTATATGGATAGAGGATACATACCTCAATATCATAAAAGCCATCCATAAAAAACCCACAGCGAATATCATTCTCAATGGGGAAAAACTGAGAGCTTTTCCCCTAAGATCAGGAACACTGTGGGGCTGTCCACTATTACCACTGCTATTCAACATAGTACAAGAAGTCTTAGCCTCAGCAATCAGAACAAAAAGAAATAAAAGGCATCCAAATTGGCAAAGAAGTAGTCAAACTCTTACTCTTTGCAGATGATGTAATACTTTATGTGGAAAGTCCAAAAGATTCCACTCCAAAACTGCTAGAAACTCATATAGGAATTCAGTAAAGTGTCAGGCTATAAAATCAATGCACAGAAATCAGTTGCATTTCTATACACCAGCAACAAGTCAGAAGAAAGGGAAATTAAGGAGTCGATTGCATTTACATTTGCACCCAAAACCATAAGATACTTAGGAATAAACCTAACCAAAGAAGCAAATAAACTGTACTCAGAAAACTATAGAATACTCATGAAAGAAATTGAGGAAGACACAAAGAAATGGTAAAACTTTCCATGCTCATGTATTGGAAGAACAAATACTGTGAAAATGTGTACCTAGAGCAGTCTACACATTCAATGAAATCCCTATCAAAATGCCATCACCTTTTTTAAGGAAATGGAACAAATTCTAAATTTGTTCCACAAATTCTAAATGAATCCTAAAATTTGTCTGGAGCAAGAAAAGACCCCGAATAGCCAGAGGAATGTTGAAAAAGAAAACCAAAGCTGGTGGCATCACAATTCCAGACTTCAAGCTGTATTACAAATCTGTAGTCATCAAGACAGTAAGATACTGGCACAAAAACAGACATATAGAACAATGGAACAGAATAGAGAGCCCAGAAATGGACCTTCAACTCTTTGGTCAAATAATCTTTGACAAAGCAGGAACAAATGAATGTCCAATGGAACAAAGGCAGTCTCTTCGACAAGTGGTGTTGGGAAAATTGGACAGCCACATGCAGAAGAATGAAACTGGACCTTTTCCTTACACCACACACAAAAATAAACTCAAAATGGATGAAAGCCTTCAATGGAGACAGGAATCCATCAAAATCCTTGAGAACACAGGCAGCAACCTCTTTGACCTTAGCCACAGCAACTATGGGGACTTCATCAAGATAAAAAGCTTTTGCACAGCAAAGTAAACAACAAAACCAAAAGACAACTGGTAGAATGGGAGAAGATATTTGCAAATGACATATCAGCTCAAGGGCTAGTATCCAAAATCTATAAAGAACTTCTCAAACTCAACAGCCAAGGAATAAATTCAATCAATGGGCCAAAGACATGGACATTTTCCCAAAGACATCCAAATGGCCAACAGACACACGAAAAAGTGCTCAACATCACTCGGCATCAGGGAAATACAAATCAAAACCACAGTGAGGTATTGCTTCACACCCGTCAGAATGGTTAAAATTAACAAGTCAGGAAACAATAGATGTTGATGAGGATGCGGAAAAAGGGGAACCCTCCTACACTGTTGGTGGGAGTGCAAGCTGGTGCAGCCACTCTGGAAAACAGTATGGAGGTTCCTCAAAAAGTTGAAAATAGAGCTATCCTACGACCTAGCAATTGCACTACTGAGTGTTTACCTTAAAGATACAAATGTAGTGATCCGAAGGGGCACATGCACCCCAATGTTTATAGCAGCAATGTCCACAATATCCAAACTATGGANACACACACACACACACACACACACACACACACACCCCGGAATATTATGCAGCCATCAAAAACTGAAATCTTGCCATTTACAATGATTTGGATGGAAGTAGAGGCAATTATGCTAAGCGAAATAAGCCAGTCAGAGAAAGACAATTATCATATGATTTCACTGATATGAGGAATTTGAGAAACAGGTCAGAGGATCATAGGGGAAGGGAGGGGAAAAATGAAACAAGATGAAACCAGAGAGGGAGACAAATCATGAGACTCTTAATCCCAGGAAACAAACTGAGGGTTATTTAGTGGTGNGGGTGGGAGGGGTAGGGTGGCTGGGGGATGGACATTGGGGAGGGTATGTGCTATGGTGAGTGCTGTGAATTGTGTAAGACTGATGAATCACAGACCTGTACCTCTGAAAGAAATAATACATTGTATGTTAATAAAAAATAATAAAAAAAGAAAAGAGAATTGAATCTGGCATAATCATAGCCTTGGATGAGTTTGATTAATAGTCATCCAGAAGACATTTTAAAGGGGGAACCAAATGAATTTCAGTTTTTTGGGGACAAATTTTATTTTTTAATTTTAATTTTTTAAAGATTTATTTATATATTTATTTGAGAGAGAGAGAGAGAGAGAGAGAGTCATGAGATCACGACCTGAGCCAAAATCAGGAGTTGGACACTTAACATTATGAGCTACCCAGGTGCTCCAGGGGACAAATTTTAAAGTAGGAGCATGACCTGAACTATATTTTGAGGAATGCATGCTTTTGTGTTGTAAAAAATTAAAAAATTTTTTGTCTGGTTTGAATTAGCAAGCTGATTCACATGAAATTTATTTTTATCAAAGTATAATCCATATATATGTTTTAAAAAGTCAAATAGTTTTGTTAAGCTGTGTCTAAGTCATTATCCTCTTGCCCCATCCCTCTCCTCAGAGGCATTCACTTTAAAAATCCTTGAGATATTTCTTCTCTTATTTACTTCCATATTTCTACACTTCATTATGTAGAGGAGAATATGTAGTTTTAATGAGATCTTTGAGGTATGAAAAAGAGGAACTTAGAAAATCAGGGGAAGTATGTGATCCTGGGCATCAGGAGGCTCTTGAATGAAAGTTTGCTAGTGCTCTTTCTGATTTTGTGTTTTAGATAGTATCTCCAAGTAAAGATGAGGATTTTACTCTTAGAGTTAGTTTTTAGATTAAATTAATAATCAGTATTGAAATTATTTTGTTTGTCATTTAACTGTGATATGTAATAGTCTATAATTACAGTTTCCTTCTTGTAGAATTTTTTTCCTGGAATTAATAATTACTCCATTTTTCTTTTGTGTAATTTCCTTCTCCATATATATTAGTATTTTTGCCCCACATTCCCCAACGGAAGTGTAAATCTTTGCGCAGTATGCCTAAATATTTAAATACTTGTTTCAATTTTAGTTTTTCTTCTGTAGAAACATCCTTTTGGAATAGTTCAGTTCTGCTTAATTTTGAACAGCATTTAGCTGTCATTCTGGAAATTCCCTTTGCCTTCCTTTCTTGGGCTCCCTACTGCTCATGCCTCCCTCTTTATTTTCAACTACCTCCTTGGAATAGAGTACATTTTTCATTAGCTTTTTGATAATGGATTATGGAAGGAAACATTTTTGAACCTTTTATATATAGAAATTTTTTATTCTCCATCCATATTTAATTGTTAATTTGGCTGACTAAAGTGTCGTAGGTTAGAAACAATTTTGATCTAGAATTTTGAAGGCGTTATTCCATTTTTCCCCTAGTATTTGGCACTGTTGAAAAATCTGATGCATTATGATTCTTCAGTTTTTTTTTTTTTTAAGATTTTATTTATTTCACAGAGGGAGAGAGATCACAAGGAGGCAGAGGCAGGCAGAGAGAGAGGGGGAAGGAAGCAGGCTCCCCGCTGAGCAGGGAGCCCAATGCGGGCCTCGATCCCAGGACCCTGAGATCATGACCTGAGCCGAAAGCAGAGGCTTTAACCCACTGAGCCACCCAGTGCCCGATTCTTCAGTTTTTTTTATGTGGCCTCTTTTTTTCCATGGACACTTAGAATCTTTCCTTTATCTCCAGGATTCTAAAATCTCAGATATATTTCCTTGGTTATGGGTCAATTTTGCTATCTTTGTTTCTGAGCACTCAGTTTTTTTCTCTCCTTCATTTTCTTTGTTCCTCTCTTTTTTTTTTCTCTTTTTAAAAATTCTACTTGTGTTGGGAGCATTTCTTAAATATATTTTTCAGCTCCTCTGTAGAATTTGGTATTTCTGCTATGTTATTTTTAATTTCCAGGAACTCTTTCTGTTTTCTCAACGTTGTTCTTTGTTAAAATGCACCTTGCTCTTGTTTTAGGTGCAAATCTTTTGTTGTCTGCAGTTATTATAGTTTTTAAAAAGTTTCCTTCTGTTCTTGTGTTTTTGTTTTTCTGATTTTTTTTTCTATTTGTTATTACACCTTCTCTTTTATGTTAGAACTTTTCTTTAAATGTTTCACCAGCAAAGCTTACTACATGTACTGTAGATCAGAATGTACCCTCCGAGTGGGTAATTATATCCTAGAGAAGGGATCCAGAGGATCTGAATAGAGCTTGCTCAGTTCCTTTTTCTCAGATGAATCAATTAGATAAGTTATTTTTTTTTTCATGGTGGAGGAGTGAGTTGGAGAGGTAGAGAATGGGAGAATAATTACTCTCCCCTTACTTATTCTATAGAAGCTAATTGAATGAAATTAAGTATTGTTTAAGAATGAAGGTACTTTTGTAAGGCAGTCAATGTTACCAATGTAGATCAGGTACATTGGTTTTGATTATGTAGTGATAAAACTGTATGAGATGTAGAACAATGTATTATATAGCTGATATGCCCCATCACGGTTTCAGGTACGAAATGTTTGTAGTCATCTTTTGTAATAAATGTTACATCTTTGTAGGTTCATGATTTGACACTGCTTAATTTGCTAATACTCTGATGTATTTAGGTTAAAGAGAGATTACATGCTTTAGGTAAGACTTCAGACTTCCAGAAATCAGAGTTGAATTTGAATGTATTTCCATTATTGTATGCAAAGAAATTTTGGGTGAGTGGGTAGCTCTGTAGGTTAAGCGTCTGATTCTTGATTTCAGCGCAGGTCTTGGTCTCAGGGTCATGAGTTCAAGCCCCTTGTTGGATTCCTTATTGGGTGGTGGGAGTGGAGTCTACTTTAAAAAAAAAGAGAGCGCTTTTATTTCCAGGAGGTGTTTTACAAAAATTTCCATGGATAATAATACCTGTTAGCTCTTGCTTAATAACAGAACATCCCAAAACTCAATAGCATAAAACAACATTCATTTATTATTACTTGTGTATCAGTGGGTCATCTGTTCTAGACTGAGCTTGGTGGAATGACACTATTCATTTTGACTGGGCTCGTTCACATGAGGGTGGTTTGCTGCGAGTACAGTGGCTCTGTTTCATATGTTTCTCATCCATTTTCCTGGCACTGGCAAGCTGTCCTGGGGATATTTTTCTTATAGAGATAGCAGAAATACAAATATACCTTTTTTTTAAAAAATTTCTGTGATTTCTGAATCTGGTTCTTTTGTTTTTCATTAGAATAATCTTAACTTTTATTTTCAGGGGACTTTGCATAATGAAATTTTATTTGTTTCTGCATTTGAAATGCAGCTCAAATACACCTATTAGCTTTTTCTGGGGACTTAGATTTTGTGATTCAAGACCTCTGAATGGAAGAAAGAGGATTAACATTTGTTTAAAATTTATTCTACTCATTACAACACTGAAAGTTTGAAAGGGGAACTCAACATTGAGTTCAAGGTTATGATTTCTTCAACTATGAAATGATATTTCAAGAATGTGAATGTGCACCAATAAAACACTTTTCATCCTGTTTAAGTTTTGGTTAAATCAAGTTCTGTGTCTAACACACAGAAAGATGGAGGAAATTGCTGCTTGGTCAGGTGCCTCAATCTTGAGATACTCTGAATAAATTGCAACCAAATATACTGGAATGTTCTGAAAATTGGGGATTAATAGGTAAAATTTGATATTTTTTCTGCCTTAAAATTTAAAAAAGAAACTCATCTATTTCGCAAAATACACAAACATGCTCTTTAGACAGTAATGATAAAAGGAACAGGTGTGTATGCACCTTCTTGCAGATTGCAGAGTAGTAAATACTCATCTGTCCAATCTTATTAAAGGAGAGTTTCACATTAACATAAGTTTGCCTTTTTAACTTCCCAAACTTGATTTATTAGAATGCTTTCTGGATGAATTACATACTTACTTGTGTTCTTAAATGATGGTAAACTTTTTCTTAATAATTTAGAATTGTCAGACTATTGATTATTTTGGTAAATGTAGTATATAATCATCCTCTCAGGGCTCGTTGGTCTGGCTATTCGAGTTTAGTAAGTTATTCTGCCCATTGTCTTTTACCTGAATTAGAGCATAAGCCTCTTAACCCATCTTTGCATTTCTACGCTTGTGATTCCCCCATAACCAATGAGATCCTTTAAAAAGCTAGATCAGGAAGTTTCCCTGGTTGTCAAGATAAAATCTAAAATATGGCTGATGGATAGCTGTCTTGTCAATTTCATGTCACTTTACCTTTTCTGTGCTTCTTAGACCATACCTACATTGGCTTTAAATTACTCAAAATTATTAAGCTCTTTTCCACACTAGAGGCCTTTGTACATGTTGCTCACTGTTGCTAGCATGCTTTTCTCACAGATCTCTGCCTGGTTGGTTCCTAATCATTTTATAGTCTCAACATAAATACCACTTCCTCAGACAGCTCATCTGACCCCCTCTCCTCCCCATCCTTCACCAATTTAAATTTAGGTTCCTCTCATATTATCTTTATTGTATATAATTATACATATTTATTTGTATATGGTTTAATGTTTATCTCTGCCTTTAGATGATAAATTCCATGATAACATAAACTTTATTTTTGCTCACCACTGTTTTTTTTTCCTCACCACTCTTTACCCAATAGCTAGCATAGTGTTGAGTAACTGTTTCTTCAAGTCCTTGATGCCATCAATTATAAGGTATATCTTGATTTCAGAGATGTTAAAATCTTAAAAAATGGCCAGTAACATCTATCTTAAGATGTTTTCATTTCAGAGATGTAAAATATGAAAAAATGCATGTCATTGAATCAATATGATATGGTACAGTAAGGCTCCTTACATGAACATTATAAAAAAGCTAATTTCCCATTACCCAAGACCACATAGGCATTTCTTAATTTCTTGGTGGTAGTCGTCTTTTACTAAAAGCATGTCTTCTTAAAATTTCTTTTTTTGGTTAGCTGGGCAGGTAGTGAATCAGATGAATAAGAAGCTGCAGACAGGTTTTACGGAAGCAGAAGTGTTACAGATATTCTGTGATACCTGTGAAGCTGTTGCAAGATTGCATCAGTGTAAGACTCCAATAATTCACCGGGATCTGAAGGTAGGAATTTTAGACTGTTATGGATGATTTCATTTTAATCTTTAGCATTAAAATGTCTTGAACTATCTTCATCTACACTAGGTTTTATTACCAGCATTGAGAAGACTTTCTCTGTCCCAGGCTATATTTCCTGAGGCCATGAAAGACGGTAGAATAGAAATTGTTCTTTCCATGACTTCGAGGGCTTCTAGTATGGCTGTTGAAGTGGATGGTGTGCCCTCTACTCTGCTTATGTTTTACATAGTAGACTTTTTAAAAAGGTTTCATGTGAGCAGAAATGTGAACTTCAGTGATGCAGGTTGAATGTCCTTCCACACTGTTCTATCCCAGTTCAGCTCTCCTGTTTCCTGTAATCCATATTAAGCATCGGGATGCTTTCCAGAGATTTTGGAGGCAAACCTGAATGGGTCTTTTTACTCATTTATTTATAATTTACTGTAGTTTCTGTAATTTACTATAATTTGGTGGTGATTGTCTTGAAGGTCGTTTTATCTTGGCTTTTTCTGGTCTCTGATCTCTTGTATAGGGTACCCACTTGTTACATTGGAAAAAGTCCCCAGAGAGGATTTAAATATTCCTGGTATCATATTTCTCAAAATATTATTAAATATATAATTTAAAACCATAGGTGTCTTCTTTAATGCCCACAAACACTTAAGATTACAAAAATTTCTCTTCCCAAAATGCTGTTTCCCAGATATCCCATGGCTAAACTTTCACCCTGCTTCAAGTCTGCTTAGATTAACCCTCTCAGTGAGTTCTGTCTTATACCACCTTATTTATAGTTACAGCCTAACATTCCTGCTCTCTACCCTGCTCTTTTATTATCACTTGTTACCTTGTAAGGTACTATATAATTTGGTTATGTATTGTGCTTGTTGTTTACTTTCTGTTCTCTTCCACTAGGCTGTAAACTCCCATGTGGGCAGGGATTTTTCGCTTTTGTAGTGATATATCCAAGTATTTAGAATGGTGCCTGGCACATAGCCAAGGTCTCAATAAATATTTAATGAAGGAATGAATCCCGGTTCTGATTATAAAAAATTTATGCAAGGTGATAATAAAATCCTTTTAAGATACAAGAGAGTAGAAAGTGTCTTTTAAAATGTAGGTTGTTAACTGTGAAAGCGTCATTTAAGGAAACCTACAGTGATAGGATACAAATTAAGCCAAGATTGAAATGCATGATTGCAGACTTCTGTCCTTTAATTTGGATAACGATTGTAGTTCATTTCAGTTCTTTTGAATATGTGGTGTTTACATTTTCCCTAATAATTTGGCATGACTTTAACACATAAAGTCAAAACTGTGTTTTTTAGTAGAGCATTTTAGATAAAAATGGAATTAGAAGTCAATCAGGTAGAATTTTAATGGTTTTTGTTACTTGTCTATAGACAAGCTGAAGTGTCAGAAAAGGAGAAAGATGGAGGTATAGTATAGACTTCCACGGCTACTAGTTCTTTTTCATAGAGGAGGTTTAAAGAGGATTTAGGATTTTTTGGCCCCTGCAAAAATCATCCTGGGATGGGAAAACTTACCGTTCTTAGTAAGAGAAACGGTAGACACAGTCAAATATATCTTTGGTCTGATTCGTTTGTCCTTCCCCATAATTTATCTTACTCCTGTCTCCATGTGTGCATATATATATGTGTATATATGGCACAAACCTTTCAATGTTTATTTTGTAAAAACATGGTTATAAAAATATAATTTCACTTCGAAAATACTACTAATTATTTATTTTTTCTGAAGGTAGAAAATATTTTGTTGAATGATAGTGGAAACTATGTACTTTGTGACTTTGGCAGTGCCACGAATAAATTTCTTAATCCTCAAAAAGATGGAGTTAATCTAGTAGAAGAAGAAATTAAAAAGTAAGTTTTTATCTTTATTGTGCTTTGTCTCATGGGAATTTTAGTTAAGTCTGTGGACCAGTTCTGCTAATATAAATTTTTTAGATGTTCAATTTATAGATTTCTTCAAAATATTTCTGTGCCATAGACTTTGACTAATTTATGTCTGCTCTAGCTTTGTAGAAAATATATTTTATCATGCATACAGGTTTTTCATATACATTGTAAATATACTTATGGAGAAATTTGTTAAGCTATAGTAATTTGTAGAATCATTATAGGGAGTTAAAATGATTGTTGAATTTAGTTAAGCATCGCAGTTTTTACTAATATTGAGGATTTCTGCTTGTTAGGAAGAAAATTATTTGAAAACTAAGTTTTTACTTCATATTTAAAATGAGGAAGATTGACTTCTTAGCATATTGAAAACTGTGTGGAAAACATGTTACTCTGTGATAGTGTATTAGAAAGCTCTCTGGTAGAAATATGTCATATCTGTTTTATGTTTTCTTAATTTTGTACTTTCTGTGGTTGCTAGAGTACCTGTAAGTACTTTTTGCTGACTTTTCTGTTTTCTAGTTTTATTTTATTTATTTATTTATTTATTTTTTAAAGATTTTATTTATTTATTTGATACACAGAGAGAGAAAGATCACAAGTAGGCAGAGAGGCAGGCAGAGAGAGAGGAGGAAGCAGGCTCCCCACTGAGCAGGGAGCCCGATGCAGGCCTCGATCCCAGGACCCTGAGATCATGACCTGAGCCGAAAGCAGAGGCTTTAACCCACTGAGCCACCCAGGCGCCCTGTTTTCTAGTTTTAGAAAATAGAACTATTTGTAAATCTTAGATTACCTTAATAAAATGGTACAGAATGCCCCAAAATCTGTAAGAATAGGAATTTCTGTGTAGTTGTCATTTCTAAGTTGCCCTTCTTTACTCCCTCACAAATTCTCAATTGTTTAAGACTAAGAGCTATCATTTGAACTGCAGTATACATTTTGAAATGACTTAAGGAGAGCTGATCTTACTGTGGCCCATTTGTATAATACCGTGGGTTTCTCAACTATGTATTGCTACTTAGGAAACTTAGCCTATGATGATTAGATTAGATTCCATAAAACTTAACTCCTTAGTAAACATATAAATGTCCTGAAGAACAAAAGAACGATTACTGAATTGGCTTCTTGGGGGTATATATGTGTGTGTATGTGTGTGTGTATGTGTGTGTGTGTGTATGTGTATATATATATATATATATACACATACACACATGTGTATATATATAAATATATAAAAATTAAAAAAGTATTGGGTTGTGATATATAATGCCTGCTTTAGGATCTCTGACTTGTTGAAAGTTTTATTTCTTGCTGTTGAGATTTGAAGTATAGTTAAGGTTTAGTAGAATTTTGCAGTAGTGATGAATGCAGGCTCATGAGGAGTTCTTGTGCTTTGTGGTTCAATTGAGTTAATGGTCTAACCATTTATTCAGTTGACAGGTGTTTATTCAGGGCCTATAATGCAGTGGACACTATTGTTGGTGCTGCAGTAGAGCAGCGAACAGAAGTCCTGCCCTCATGCACTTTCTATGCTGGTTTCTCAGGTTGCTCCTTTGTAGTGTCTCACCAGTCAGGGTAATTTTGAAAAAATAAGATGATAGAATGTTGAGCCTTAAAATAGTTCATGTAAAATGAAATATAGCAGCACTCAAAATTGATCTTAAATTATGCCACGATATAGAAGTCCTTCCTTTGTCTAACAACTTCTGTCATGAAATTGAGTACTACTTCATTAAAATATTCTGTTTGTAATGGGTTTAGAATTTTTATGTTGGTAACTATTTTTTCATGGTATCTTTTAACTCCAAATAGCGTATGATGACAGTCAATTCTAGAAGTGTTCTTAATTAGTGTAGTTAGAATTATGGCAACTAGGTTACTTTTAAAACAACCGTGATAAAAACAAACCTAAAGGAGATTGACTACTATGTGCCAGGGATTATGTTAGAGTCCATAAAAACTCCTTAATAAACATATAAATTAATTTTTTGATAGGGTAGCAATATTGCTTATAAATTAATAGACTAAAATATTTTGATAAGACTAATTTTAGAGTCATATTACTTAAAATAAATTCAAGGAAAACTACGTTTTCAATCCATTGTCTTTAAGATTTTCTATTAAAATTAAGTTTTGTATAATTAGAGATGCTATTGGACTTGTTGAATAAAAATGTGTATGTAGATGCTTTGTATTGATTAAATCTTGATGGGCTTTTATTGAGCTTTTTGAAAATAATATTATTTCTAATAATGTTATTGAAACTAAAAGTTTTTGTAGTATTTTATATAGAAACAATGTAGTATCTTTTTCTTTTCTTTCTTTCTTTCTTTTCTTTCTTTTTTTTTTTTTTTATATCTCCACTCCATTTCACTTATTTACTGCCAGGTATACAACTCTGTCATACAGAGCCCCTGAAATGATCAACCTTTATGGAGGGAAACCCATCACCACCAAGGCTGATATCTGGGTAAGGCCAAGAAAGGCTAACATTTTCTCTAACCAAATTAAAAAAAATCTGAGTTCAGTTGATTATCGTCCCCGTGTCCCCCAAAAGGTATTTCATAATAAGTAGAAGAGAGTGGTAAATAGTAGAGCTGCTTATTCAGAAGAAGAAAACAAATAGAACATTTTATCTTCTTAATCCTGAATTAGAAAGCTTAGGTATAAAAAAATAAATAAAGGACTTCCATATAATGTAACATTTTACCACAGTATTTTTTAGAATTTATATTTTATAGAATGTTACTATTTTTTGACTGAACATAATTTTGGTTGATCACAATGTGGAAAAGCTGGTCATAACTCTTAAGTAGCTTTTAGAAGTATTTTAGGATCTTTTTAATGGAAACTAACAGGAGTAAAACTTTTTTCTAATTAAAATCATACCATTGACTAACATCTACATATTGAGGATCTTATCATTTAACATATACAGTTCACCCTTGAACAACATATGTTTGAACTGCGTGGGTCAACTTAATATGCAGGTTTTTAAAAATAAGTTTATTGGAAAACTTTTTAGAGATTGGCAACAAATGTGAAAAAACTTGCAGATGAACCACGTAGCCTAGAAATACTGACAAAATTAAGAAAAAGTTACATATTATTGTAAGAATACAGTATGTAATATGTATTACAAGATGTGTGTTAATTAGCTATGTTATTGGTAAGGCTTCTGGTCAGCAGTAGATTATTATTAGTTAATTTTTGGAGGAGTCAAGTTATACATGGATTTTCAACTGCATGGGAGGTTTGGTGCCCCTAAACCCATGTTGTTCATAGGTTAACTGTATCTGGATTGAATTATTAAGATTAATCATGTTTCTATATAATTGAACGTTGTATTAGAATGCTAGTACTTCTTTAGAACTTGTTTTGTAAGGAAATATATTTTGGCTGTATTTGATAAACTAGCAAGAAACTCTATTTTAAATGTGAATTCATTTAAATTCAAGAAGTATTTAGTCATATCTACCTCTAGTAACTGTATTAGGGGTGGAGGAAAAAATGTTCCTTTGGAAATAGTTCTAGAGTTTACAAGAAAAGTCATGTTTTATTTTTGAAATGTATTTAGGAAGTAGTAGAGCATAATGTGTGAAACCAAATGAATATCTCCTTGGTCCTCTTCTCCTGACCTCCTCCTTACAGGGGTTTACGAGATAATAATAAAAGAGTATCTTTGATATCTTCTCATCTGTTGTAATATATACTTTTGCAGCAGTGATTCTTAAATCTTGTGGTAGTTGAATTTTTAACCGTATGTATAGTTGAATCAAACCTTGGATAAGTTTGATTTAGTATAATATACTTGATAGCTGCTTGTAGATCACCAGCTTGTATAATTCAAATTCAGTTTGCATTTCTCAGCATTAACATTTGACTTATTAAATGGCTTATAGTATAATGTAGACAGCAAATGCAATCAGATCTTAATTTATAAAAAGGTATTAGAAGAGGTGGTTGTGGAAATCTTTTCTAGACTAATTATATGATGGCTGTTGAAATCCATGTCACCTAAAAGAGTATTTCAACAGGAGAGGAAAACAGCAGACATCAGAGCTTAACTACAGTTTGGAAGTCATCAAGGCTTGATTGAAAAAAATAAGTAGTCTCTAAGCATGTGATAAGTTACCCAGTATCTTAATAAAAAAGGAGGGAATCCTTTCAGATTTTGTATGCGTGCCAGGCAGCATAACTAAATTGTGATAAATTTAAACTTTATACCATTTATAGTTTAGCATAGGGCTATTATTTCTATAATGGATAACTGGGTATAGCTGTGGTGTTACAGAGAGATTACCCAAAATAAAAAAGAAGAAAAATAATCAGAAAATAGAATCTATGTTTATATGCTTGACAGAAATAGATTTTTGATTTTTATAATGCCATTTTTTTTTCTTGTCTTAGCTCAGGTGCAGCAGAAGTATGTTAAAACATTTTAGGTGTGAATGAAAGAATATCCAGAAAAAATATTCAATTCATACTGGTCAAGAATTGTATTTTTGATTCTATTTCAGAATAGTACTGATTCAGGGAGTTAAAATATTGAGGTTAAAGTATTCATTTAGCACTTTATATTTTGGGGAAAAAATTTTTTTTTTGCTTGGAAGTTTTCATTGTAGGTTATTTTACCCTGAGAAGTAGAATGCTGATTTTATAAGCATTAGGAAATTCTTTGAGAGATGCTTCATGTTATCTTTTAATGAGGAAAATTGAAGATGATGATACTTAGCTTTCAAAATCAGATCATTTGTTTCCTCCTGGTTCTTGAACAATTCTTATCATCAAATGGATAAGGAGGGAAATATTTGCCTTTGGTGTGAAAAAATTAGGACACCTGGTTGTGTTTATACTATGTGAAGCAGAGTATTTTATATTTTAGATCTATGTTTTTTAAGTATGGTGGCATTGCTATCTAAAATTGTTGGCTGGGAACTTCTGCAACATTTACTGTAACAGAAGACACATTACTAAAGGTTTGATTGATAAAACTGGCTAAAATGCAGAACTCTTGTACTTGACTGTCATCTGGGCAGGAGAAAGGTGTAATTTAATGTAGATATTACACCATTGATAGTATTTTTTTTCAGTGCTGTTAAGGAAGCCTGAAGCTTAATTTGTTGTATAAATGCTGAAAATATCTTCCTTAAAGAAAAAAGCATTAGAAATATTTTTAAGTGACATGGAACTGGTTATTTCCATTTTGAATCTCTACCATTTCATTAGTCACAGTAATGCTTTTTACTAGCATTACTCTTCTAGAATTGAAATTTCTAGAACTTTTAGACTTTTATTGTTGAAAGGCTATATTGAAAATAATGTTTTGTAAATATTGTTGAACTTATAAAGGTGTTTCTGCAAGTATTATGATTTTCATGGTAGTTATAAAACTTAGTGTATTTGTTAGTTGAGTGTCCTAAGTTGATGTGTGGAGAAAATCCAACAAAGGAGAGGTGATATAGTAAGGTCAAATTTTAGTGTTTCTGATATAATTGTATTCTGACTATTGGAGAATTTTATTACAGCCTTTTTAGAATTAGAAATATCCTTTACACTCTTAAGCCTTGAGGTGACATTTTTTATAACAACATATGATTTCTTGAGCCAAAATCACACTTTATTACTGCTTCTCAGGTTTGAGCTGTTAGCAGCTTGACAGATAGGAATTTCCTGTGCTACTTTTCAGAATACAATTGTATTGTTTTAGGGTGTTTTGTCCTCATTGTCAGCAAGTAGATTTCTTGGTTCTGTGCTGCCTAGGAAGCCATGCAAGTGAAGCAGACAGAGCCCTTTCTTTGTGAATTTTATTATAGATTAGCCAAATACAAATATGAATAGTATATTTAGAATAAAAATTATAGGGTTATATGTGGAAGTAGAGAAGTAATTTTTATGATATGAAATAATGACGTGTTTAGTGAATAATCAATAAAACTGTATTGATGGTTATCTGAAAAATTTAACTGTGCTGGCTAACTCATATTTAGAATCTCAGGATTTTATAACATGTTTTTATAGTGATTTTAAAAAAAATGTTGTTAGAAGGGGCCTTGTGATTACTTTGTTGGTTATATGCTAGTTTTGTGCTGAATATATTTTTATGAAAGAAACAAAAATATTTTTTTCCCAAAGGGAACCAGCTATTTCCAATTTTAGTTATATCATTCATGATTTAGAGTTTGATGATAGCTTTAATACAGCCAATTAACCACAGATGTGATAGAAAAATAAGAGAGTGATACAGTTAAATATCTTTTCAGAAATTAAGCACATAAATTGGTTAAGCAGTAATTTGTGAAAAGAGTGACCCAGTATTAGAAACATTAGACTTTTGTTTTTTTAATAACATATTTAGATTTTGGTCTGGGACTATGTTTTTGTCTTGTGATTGATTACTTGAGGTCTGATGATATTCATATTTGTTTGTTTTACAGGCTCTGGGGTGTTTACTGTATAAACTTTGTTTCTTCACTCTTCCTTTTGGTGAGAGTCAGGTTGCTATCTGTGATGGCAGCTTCACCATCCCAGACAATTCTCGTTACTCCCAGAACATACATTGCTTAATAAGTAAGTTCTTGGAAAAATTTATGAAAAAATTGTAAGATACTGTACTTATGGGTGGGCTATTTACATCTCTTTACCTAAGTCTAGTCTTTTAATTTCATGTATTATGGTTTTGTGAAACTATTATAAAGAAAACATTAAAAAATGTTTATAAGACTTATATAGGAATAAAAGCAGCCTAATTACTGATTAGTGCCTGGATATTTTTAAGCCCCCTAGATAAGCTTTTGTAGAACATAGAGATTATGTAATTAAGGGAACTGGAATTTCTGGAAAAAACTTAGAGCAAAACATTTAATTACTCAGTCTTTGTACTTTGAAATCTAAATATCCAGATCTGTCTCTCTTTTGTATCAAAGTATTACCGGTTGTAGATTGTAGCTTATTTGGCCACCCTTTTAAATATTTATTCGTGTTTTTTTTTTTTAAAGATTTTATTTATTTATCAGAGAGAGAGAGCACAAGCAGGGGGAAGAGCAGGCAGAGCAGGCAGAGGGAGAAGCAGGCTTCCTGCTGAGGGAGGAGCCTGATGCAGGACTCGATCCCAGGACCCTAGGATCATGACCCAAGCTGAAGGCAGCCACTGAACCAAATGAGCCACCCAGGCATCCCTTAAATATTTATTCTTGATTGATTCTAAAATGTTTATTGGAAAACAACGTAAGTGTAGTATCAGGAAGGGGTAGACCTGTGGGCCTCTGACTCCAAAAGAATACCTCAGTTTTCTTTCTAGCCTCTGTTAAGAGTTTTTTCTTCCTTTTGGATGGTACTATATTTTAATTTTTTGTATTTGTACATGTAAAATTTCTCAAAAAGGGGCGCCTGGGTGGCTCAGTGGGTTAATGCCTCTGCTTTCGGCTCAGGTCATGATCTCAGGGTCCTGGGATCGAGGCCCGCATCGGGCTCCCTGCTCAGCGGGGAGCCTGCTTCCCCCTCTCTCTCTCTGCCTGCCTCTCTGCCTCCTTGTGATCTCTCTCCCTCTGTGAAATAAAAAAAAATAAATAAATAAAATCTTTAAAAAAAAAAATTTCTCAAAAAGATGATTGAAGGTAGGGAGGATGAGTTTCACTTATTAAAATTAAAATATTAGGAAGCTTCAGTATTTAAACAGCACCTCTCAGCACTGTTTTAATTAAACTGTTTCTAGCATGTCTCCTCTGTATTTTGCATTTTAAACATCCCCTGTCATAGGGAATCAATGCAGTAGAAAAGAGGGCTAATCTAAATATATTTTATGTTTTGTACTATAAAGATGGCCATTCAGCTCAATGGGAAAAAATAGATGGAAATACAAAAAATAATTAGGCATTTGTGGACAAAAAAAAAAAAAAAATCTGAAAATCTACCTCAAACTTTATGCTAAAAAATTCAAGTAAATCAAAGACCTGAATGTAAAAAATAAAACATAAATGTACTTGAAGAAAATAGGCTTGAATTTCTTGATAACACTGGAATAGGTAGTCTACACGTATTAGATCCCAGAAGCTAGGAAAGAAAAGATGAATCCATTACATATAAGTCTAAATAATTAAAAGTACCCCCTCCCCAAACCTATGAACCCCAGCATAAAATCAAATAATAAATTGGGGAAAAAATATTTGTTACACATTTGACAAATGGCTAACTTTTATAATCTGTAAGGCTCATGCAAATCAAAAAGAAAAGGGCAAACACTCTAGTAGAAAAGTGGTCAAAAGAAAATGGATCGTAAAAAGATATCTAGCCTTGCTTTGCAAACTTGTTTAAAGAATAATCTTTTTATTTATGTGGATTTGCTCAGACATGTTGGAAATTGGAGAAGTATGTCAGTTGAACACAAACTTACATTGCTTCATGTGGATTTTTTTTTCCTAGGCAAAGGGAACCAGAGTAACAGGGTAGGAGAGGTGGTGTTATAACTTACAGTGGAAAGGAAATAATGCTAAGCTTTGCTGCTGTCCTGCCAGCATGAAGACTTCTAGCTCTAATTGGAGAGCATTAAATATGCGTGTTTGTACCTGGGGTCTTCTTCACAGAGAGATCTACCCGTTATTTCCTGTGGCTCTCTACTAATGGGTCTTCCCCTGAATCTGGCTTCGAGTTCCATTTTTATCTTTATTGGTTGAGCACTCCCCAGCCTTATTTTGATGTGTTTTTGTATCTTTGTGGCAGCTTCCAGCCAAATTACCTTCCCAGGTGCAAGTTACTTTTCCAGGTACCAGTTACTGTTTTTGTCAGTGCTCTGGTTGACAAAGTTGTATAGTTTTTCAAGGGTCTGACCGAGCTCTATTTTTTTCCATTATCCCTGTTACTTTTAGCCTGCCATTTTACAGAATGTGATTTTTTAAAAAAGCAAATACACCTTTAGAGTATATTTGAATAAACATAGATCCTTAACGCCCTCTATTCAGTTGCTTTCCTCCTTCATTGTCCAAAAATTAGGGCATTAAAAGCATGATAGAACTCTGATTGCAATGCTCAAAGAATAGATTGAGGAATTTTCTTTGTTGCGTGTCCTGGCTAATTGAAGTTTAGCCTTTTATTGAGGTCCTTGTAAATCATTGTAACTGTGACTTGTTGCTGAGTATAATATTTTTATTACAATTGAACTGAAGGTTTTACTGGGGATCTTTCAGTGTCATAGAAACTCTGAATATTCTCAATGGACAATGCTGTGTGAGAGACTGGACGGTATATACCCTGATTTGTGATATAATTTGCTTATAGTAGTAAGATCTTATTTTCTTGAGTTAGGTTGTTTTTTTTCCTCTCTGTGTATATGTGTCTGGGTGTTTGGGTGTAATGGGAAGGTGGAAAAGCTAAACACTTTTGGTAATTTTAGGCAGGACAGCAGCAATTTGGGCTCCGTCTAGTTCATTGATGCCTTACTGTTTTTCATATGCTTCCTTTATTTTTCAATAAATGTGTAGATTTTAGTTTCTATCAATGTTAATATAAATTTGACCATGTATTAATGTCTTTGAACTTCTATCTGAGAGGTAGGCAGAACAAAAAAGTTGAATAAAATAAAAGCATTCAAGTAAATGGTATTTTATTTCCTGTGAAAGGTTTTTATGGATTTTACTTTTTAAATATTGCCTCGAGTAATAAAATCTTAACAAAATAGAGATTTTTTTTAAACAAGAACATACCTACAATGCAATGTTTTTTAGAAAACACTTAGATTCTTTGCAATTTTATTCTTTATATTTTTTCACATGTGACCTTGCCTGTTTACTATCATCCCTCTTAGGTTTCTTCCTTTGTTTTTTTTTTTGTTTTTTTTTTTTTAACGATTTTATTTATTTGACAGAGAGACAGTGAGAGATGGAACACAAGCCAGAGAAGCTGGAGAGGGAGAAGCAAGGCTGCCCCCTGAACAGGGAGCCCGCTGTGGGGCCTGGTCTCAGGACTCTGGGATCATGACCTGAGCCAAAGTCAGATGCTTAACAGCTGAGCCACCCAGGCACCACCCCCCACCTCTGTTTTATAATATATAATGAGTAATCTTCATTGCTTTCAAATAAATTCTACATTCAGAAAATCGGGAATTTCCTAGTTGTGCTCATAGTTTTTGAAAGTGAAACATTTTATCGCCAGTTAGTTATTCATGCAATGTAGTTGCCTCCATACACTACATCAAAAACTAACAATGTACTGTATGCTGGCTAATTGAACGTAATAATAAAAAATTAAAAAATAAAGCATTTAAAAAAATAAAGCATTTAAAAACATATATCTTTTTAGTATTAACACTTTTACTAATGCTGCTTGCATCTATTTTATATGACTCAGGATTTTTGAAAATGAAATGGCTATGCCTGATCTTTGTTAAAATTATATGGCTTGTGATCACATAAGAATTTGTATATACTTTTGATTAGCACCAATTTTGTCAAGGGTGATTATTATTACCTACTCTCCATAAAGCTCAGTTTAACTATTAATTTCACTATATTTTCCTGCTTCTTAAAAGTAGCAGAATCAATTATTCAGTATTTTTCTTTTTAGCTTCTGTTAACTTTTCCAGTAGACAAATAATGGAGGTGAATTGAGGGGTGAGGAGAGGAGCCTTTTCATTATGGATCTAAGAGTTGAAACGAACTTAAGAGTATTTAGAGGAGAATGAGAAGCTTAACTAATGGGGTTACTGAATAGTTATGATGAATGAACAGAGGGCTGGCTGCCTTACCTTCCTTTTAGCGTCTGTGTTGTAAGGTGGTTAAGGTAGTACGGTGTAGAGGTTAAGAACAAAGCCCTGAGCCAAAGGGCCTGGGTTCACATCTGCTGTCACTTACTTGGTACAGAACATTGGGCACCTCCGTTTATGTTGACCGCATTTCTAAAGTGAGCATATTCGAAGTCCCTACCTCTAGAAGGTTATTGTGAAAATTAAATGAATTTTGAAAAGTACTTTTTAATACGTGTATGTATTCCGTAAGAGATGGCCTTTAATACTGCCATCATGACTACTATAATAACTACCATTACATATATCATTATTATAATTCTTCCTGAGCTGACTCAGTTTTTGATTTTCTGGGTAAGGGGCAGGGCATTTACTTTCAGAAACTCATTAAAACGTTCATTTCCTGTAGAGATTTCTCTGGATGCTATGAAGCAGAGCTTGGTCTTGCAGATTAATGGTGGCTGTACCAAAGGGTTACTATAAGTTAGATGCTCAAGAATGTACTGTTAAATGTAACTACTAGGTTTTTTTTGTTCCTTTACTGTTTACTTTGTGCAGTGATTTACATGAACAGCAGGAAAAGCTATGTTTTTCTTACTTTTGGGTCTACTCAGTCACTTTATGGTTCTGTATCTTAGCTTTTTGCAGGTCATCTATTGGGCTTAATTTTTTTTTTGAAATATACTTGACATACAATATTATATTAGTTCCAGATGTATAATGTAATGATTTGATGCATGTATATATTGTGAAATGATCACCACAATAAATCTAGGTAACATTTATCACCTCACATAGTTAGTTACACATTTCTCCCCACTAGTGACGAGAACCTTTAAGGCTCTTATTAGCAACTTTCAAATATGCAATACAGTTTTATTAACTATAGTCACTGTAGTAGCTGGAAGGTACCATTTGACTGCCTTCACCCAATTTGCCCACCCCTCCCCTTTCCTCACCTCTGGCAACCACCAATCTGTTCTCTGTATTTATGGGGGGGTTTGTTTGTTTGTTTGTTTGTTTCTCTTTCTTTCTTTTTCTCTTTCTTTTTCTTTCTTTCTCTCTCTCTTTCTCTCTCTCTCCTTCCTTCCTTCCTTTCCTTCCTTCCCTTCCTTCCTTCCTTCCTTCCTTCCTTCCTTCCTTCCTTCCTTTCCTTCCTTTCTTTCCTTTCTTTCTTTCCTTCTTCCCTTCCCCCTTTCCTTTCCTTTCTTTTCCTTTCCTTTCCTTTGCTTTGCTTTCCTTTTTTTCCTTCCCTTCCCTTTCTTTTCCTTTCCTTTCCTTACTCCTTTCTTTCTTCCTTTCTTTCCTTCTTCCTTCCTTCCTCTCTTCCTTCCCCTTCCCCTCCCTTCCTTTCAGATTCCACATAAAAGTGAGATCATACAGTATTTGTCTTTCTATGTCTTATTTCACTTAATGTAATGCCCTCAGGTCAATACATGTCTCAAATAGCAAGATTTCCTTCCTTTTTAATAGCCAAATAATATGAGAGAGAGCAAGGGAATGTGTGTGTGTGTGTGTTACATTTTCTTTATTCACTCATCCGTGGACACTTAGATTGCTTCTGTGTCTTGGCTATTGTAAATAATGCTTTTTTGGGTAAATAATACCTTTTTTTGGTAAATATTTTTGTAAATAATACCTTTTTAAAAAAGATTTTATGTATTTATTAGAGAGAGAGAAAGAGAACAAGAGCATGAGAGGAGGGAGGGACAGAGAGAGAGGGAGAAACAGACTCCCCACGGAGCAGGGAGCCCCTGATGCAGGGCTCCATCCCAGGACCCTGGGATCATGACCTGAGCTGAAGGCAGATGCTTAACCCACTGAGCCACGCGGGTGCCCTGTGCAGATACCTTTTTGAGCTGTTTTTTTTTTCCTTTGGATAAATACCCAGAAGTGGACTCGCTAGGTGATATGGTAATTCCATTTTTAATTTTTTCAGAGACCTCCATACTGTTTTCCAGAGTGACTGCTCCAGTTTACATGCTCACTCACACTGCCCAAGGATTCCTTTTCTTCATATCTCTACCAAAACTTGTTATTTCTTATCATTTTAATAGTAAAACAATTTATTTTAATACCTGTTTTCTGTGGGAAACCAGGAACTTGCTTGCTTGTTTTAATACACTTAAAATTTGTTATGGAAATAAGAAATACACAAATATAGGCAGAACAGTTCAGTGAATTATGTACCTTTTCCCCAACTTCAGTGGTCAGTCTTTTTTCATCTATGGCCTCACCCACTCTTTTTTATATTATTATTATTTTTAAAGATTTTATTTATTTATTTGACAGAGAAAGAGATCACAAGCAGGCAAAGAGGCAGGCAGAGAGAGAGAAGGAAGCAGGCTCTGTGCTGAGCAGGGAGCCCGATGCGAGCCTTGATCCCAGGACCCTGAGACCATGACCTGAGCTGAAGGCAGAGGCTTTAACCCACTGAGCCACCCAGGCACCCCTCTTTTTTATATTATTTTTGAAAATAATCTCAGACATTTTACTGTACCTTTGGAAAAAAAAAATCAAAGATTAAGGTAGGAGTTCCTTGGAGGTTTCCAGTCATTGCTTCTGGGTTACCTCTTGGGCAGGCGTAGAGAGAGGGCTCTGATCTATGATGTCTAGGGGCAGCTACCTGGACTACCCAAAATATACTAACCTGGCATATTGTTAGTGACATTTTAGTGTTTTAGTTATGATTGAACACAGTTATTATTAGCTATTAAATTGGGTTTTATTTCAGCAGTCCGTAGAATAAGTTATGTAGGATCTATATACCTAACATGTAAATTTCTAATACAGATGGTTCTTGACTCTATGATGGTTCAGCTTATAATTTTTCAACTTTACGATGATGCGAAAGCATTATACATTCAGTAGAAACCATACTTTGAATTTCGAATTTTCTTCTTTTCCTAACTAGCAATATGTGGTGTGTTAACTCTCATGATGCCAGGCAGCAGCATTGAGCTGTAGCTCCCAGTTACCACCTCATCTTACGGGTAAATGATGAAGCTTTCAAGCATTCTGTGCCCATATGATCATTTTGTTTTTCATTTTAAGTATAATATTCAATAAATTACATGAGATATTCAATACTTTATTGTAAAATAGGCTTTGTGTTAGATGATTTTGCTCAACTGCAGGCTAATGGTAAGCAGTCTGAGCATGTCTAAGGTAGGCTAGGCTAAGCTATGATTAGTAGGTTAGGCATATTAAATGTATTTTTGACCTATAGTATTTTTAATTTATAATGGGTTTATTAGGATGTAACCCCATCATAAGTCGAGGAGGATCTGTAATAATTTCTACAGGTTCACAGATAAAAATAACAAGTTAGTACTTAGAGTATTTATAGTTGTACAATCAAGGTGGGTGTTCTCTTTTTAGGTGTGTTTACTATAAGTATAACAAATAGAAGTCTTTGGGAGAGAAAAGTGTCTTTATGAGAGGAAAACACTTAACAACATTTTAAGCAGATTTGAGACTTCTCTTCAAAGTATTTTCCTATTAAATTTGTTGAGCTATCAGAGAAGTTGGTTTGGCTTTTACTTAGGCCCAGACATGGATCTATCATTTTGTATAACTTGAATGGGAACCACTTTATTTAACTTTTTGCTTAAGTCCTTAGTGAAAACATAATTTAACTTGGACACTGCTACAGCAGCAGCAGCAGCTCCTTTAACAGCTCTTTTTGCTGGAATATGCATGAATGTTGTATTTTCCTATACAATTAGTTTATAAACATAGCTATTTCAGCTGCCTTGGGCAAGTGTTTAAATTTTTATTTTTTCAAAAGATTTTGTTTGAGACAGAGAGTGCATGTGTATGAGCAAGAGTAGGGGTGGATGGGTGGGAGGGAGAGGGAGAAGCAGATTCCCTGCTGAGCAGGGAGCCCAATTCTGGGCTTGATCCCAGGACCCTGAGGTCATGACCTGAGCTGAAGGCAGACTGAGCCACCCAGGTGCCCACAAGTGTTTTTTAATCAGATATGTCTGATACCTTAGTTGGAAATACCATGGTAGTTTAATCATACACTACCTTAAGTGCTGAGACTACTTTGTGTTTTTAGGCTATATAAGTAGTGTTTGTATCAATAGAAAGATTCACGCAATTAGGAGCAGAGAAATAGCCTTTCATTTCTATGTGGCTGATGTTTTAAAAGTTGATCTTACATTTTCAGTAGAATCAAGGTCCGTGGGAATGTCTCATGATGATTCACATGATTACTTTAAATTGAGTGAACAAGGGTGTATTCTAGCTTCTTTGCCTTTTTTTTAAAGGAATTTGAACACTTTTGGATGAACTAGACATGTGTATTTCTTAATCCATTCTTTCAGGAGCATATTTTTATAGACGATATGGTTTTATTGTCTTTGAAGTAGGAGTTAATAAAACACTAGACTTGAGGTTTAATTATTATGAGAGAAAATGGGCAAACTACTTAAAAACTGAAGTTGTCACTCTTGGTAGATATGCCTCAGTGTTTAGCTGGATTAGAGCTGATGCCTCTGTACTCCAGATTATATCATTTAGTTATTGAGGAGTACATTTTGCAATGTACAGTCCTCTTGGATAGTTTGGGAAATTTTATTATTTAAATTAAATTCTTAAAGATGCTTTATTGAGTTCTTTTCCTTTTTCTTTTTTAATGGCTGATAATATCCAATATAAAAATATTCAGAGAGAAAAATGTAGCCATATTCTTCCTATGGATATTAGCCTCCTCATACTTTTGAATTAGAACCAAATCAGAGGGACACAGGAGCTTATCAGATAAAAGTGTCAACATTAATACTAATAAAGCAGATTGCAGAATGAAGTTTAGATCTGAAGGCAAATGGGCCTGTTGATCTGTGTTCAGTCCCCAAATGTACTTAGTCATAGGCAATGCTGGAAAGCCATAGACTTCCTCTACAGAAGCAGGCCATTTACCAAACATGGTTTCAGAGAGAAAGTTTCTGTCTGGAGAATTGTTCTGAAGGAAAGAGTGTCAGAGATTGATGCACGTGGGTGCTTATTTTTGTTGTCTAACAATTAGACAAATCACTGTTTTTTCTTGCAGAAGAATGAGTTCTAGTAGTAGAGAGAGGTAACTAGGACAGTGGTTTTCAAACTGTGTGACTATGATCCATAGTAAAAAATACATTTTAGTTATGACCTGGTACACGTGTGCACGTGTTACACACATGTACACGAAACAAGTTTCATGAAACATTGCTTATACATACCATAATAATGCACTCTAACATTTTATAGTCTATAAAAATAAATGATAGTAGTGGCCTTTTAAATTGATTTTTTGTTCCATAAATGGGATCAGTATAGTTAGGCAAACTAAACTGGCTTTAGCAGATGTAAACTTGGGAGTTAGAGGTCCTTTTGTTTGGTTTTAAGATGCTATCAGTTCTACCCACAGTTTGATTACCTAATCATTAGGAGATGTTGTATTGTGCTTAATTTGAGAGAGAGAATTACCTATAGAGATAGTGGTTAAAGAACATAAAACCTCAAATTTATTGCCCCTTAACGCTTTTCATTACTATGAAAGAAAAAAAATATAGGATTGCCTTAAGGATCATTCTTTTCCACTCTAGATACTTAAAAGCTTTTCCTAGATTAAGTCAGGCCAGAAAACGATATTCTTGTGCCATACGGTTCTCTGGTGTTATAGAATTTCTTCTGCTGAACTGCATTTAGGTGTTATGTCACTGGTCATCACAGAAGGAATGACCCATTGCAATTTTTTAAGGATATTGTTAACGCTGTATGAACCTTCTTTAGAAAGACTCAGGAGAATTTACTCTTTGCTGTCAATATTAGGAATAGTGCTTTTTCTTAACACCTGGTTTGTTTTTGGGCTAAGGATACTGTGATTCTTGTAATGGATCATGTTTCTGTATTTGTGTTGCCAACTAGAAAGTAGAGAGCTAAATTTTTGGGTTACATTTATAGGACCAAATCATATGCAGTTTCTTCACTGACATTATTCTGTTTTTTTTTTTTCCCCCCTTGGTTGGGGGGCAGGGGCTCTTAGCCATTACTTTTATATTAGTACTAATTTTCTCATATACTTAAAATCTTATAGTTTTGGGGTGCCTGGGTGGCTCATTGGGTTAAGTGTCTGCCTTTGGCTCAGGTCATGATCCCAGGGTTCTGGGATCGAGCCCTGTGTTGGGCTGACTGCTACTCTCTCTCCCTCTGCTCCTTTCCCTGCTCGTGCTCTCTCTCTCACTCTGCTCTCTCTCCCTCTCTCTCTCAAATCAATAAAGTCTTTGGAAAAAAAAAAAGCCTCATAGTTTTGTATGCCTTTTCAGGTCCTTTGTGGGAATAAATATTTATAATTAGCTACAGTCAAAATTAGATTTTAAAAGCCAAATAAACTTATTATTTATTTATTTATTAAGATTTTATTTATTTATTTATTTGACAGAGAGAGAGAGATCACAAGGAGGCTGAGAGGCAGGCAGAGAGAGAGGAGGCAGACTCCCCGCTGGGCAGAGAGCCCGATGCGGTCCTCGGTCCCAGGACCCTGAGATATGACCTGAGCTGAAGGCAGAGGCTTTAACCCACTGACCCACCCAGGAGCCCCGAGATAAACTTACTTTAAAACACTTAATTTGGTTGGTGTCAAGATACAATATGATTTTGGAGGATAAAATAAACCTGTAAATTCCTGAATTTTCTCTGAAATGTGGTTGAATAGAAACTAATAAATGAATGATTTCAGTTATTTACATCTAACAATGGTGACAAAATAAATCAATTTTATAAGTGACCTATTTTAAGTATATAAAGTCAGTCACATGCAGAGTATTTTTAAAGATTTATTTATTTATTTTTAGAGAGAGAGAGAGAAAAAGAGATTATGCATGCATGCACGGATGGTGGGGCAGAGGGAGAGAGGAAACCCCAAGCTGACTCCCTGCTTAGTGCAGAACCTGATGTGGGACTTGATACCGGGTCCCTGAGATCATGACCTGAGCCGAAATCAAGAGTCTGATGCTTAAGCGACTGAGTCACCTAGGTGCCATCATGCAGAGTATTTTTTAAAGCTGAGTTTAGAATCTCCTGAATCAATTTCTAAATTTTTTCTTAGTATCATTTGCCACACAACTGTATTTTTAACCTAAGTTTATCATGCTGTTGTGATGTATTCTACATTGTTTGTTCAAATATTACTTAAATTTGAAAGGAAGATTTAATTCATTTTGATTTCTAATTTTAATTTAGCCGTTTATATACTTAGATCTTTCTGTACATAATTTTATTAGGAAGTTTCAGAATATTATCTAATTTATGCTATACATTATATTCCAAATAGGTTTAAAAATGATTTGAGGGTGCCTGGGTGGCTTGATTGGTTAAGTGGCTAACTCTTGATTTTGGTTCAGGTCATGATCTCAGGGTCCTGGATTTGAGCCCCACATTGGGCTCCACACTCAGTGGGGAGTCTGCTTCAGGGTTTTCTCTCTTTTCCTCTGTCTCCCCCCACCCCTGCTCTCTCTCTTTCTAAAATAAATCTTAAAGAAACTGATTTGAATATTATAAGAACTTAGAGTTAATCAGTGAAGCAGAGTTAGAACATGGAGATGTCTAAACAAAATATGAGCTTTTTAGTTATAGAATTGAGTGTGGATGTCAGCCTTCTTGTGAACTTGTGAATTAATAAGTGATGTAATAGAAAAGTAGTCATTTGGTTAGGAAAAAAAGATCATTTTGGTTAGGAAAAAAGGTCAGTTATTTCAAGCAGTGTTGCAAGACTGGTGTGAAATCTGTTTATAATAGAACCATAAAACTACTCATATTTTGAACATGATAGGAATAACATGTAGAAATAAGAACTAGGGTAAATATCATTAGCATCAGTATGGGAAGAAAGAATGTTTTTGGAAAACTATAGTGTCAACGCTGAACTACTTTGTTAAACATAATGCACACAACTTAGTCTTTTTTCAATGATTTAGGATCATTTTAAAATTAGTGGAGGTATTTGAGATAATAAAATAAGGACCTCTACTGTGACTTTGGAATTTTCTTGAATAATTCCCCAGTGTTCACTATTTTGTGTCACTTTCTGAGATGAATATTTGTATTTGCTTATTTATACTTCTGGTGTAGAGCTGTTCCATGACTGCTTTTAGCTTTGGTTAATGCTTTAAGGTCATGTATAAAATAACAATTTCTATATTTTCTAGGACACTAGCAAACTCTACTAGAATCGCTGTTCTTAGAATGGAAAAAAGTACATATTCATTTAATTGTTTTAATGTGCCCCTGAATAGCTTTTGTGTATTCAGTGAAACTTAACAGTTTAATCTATTCTTTCAGGGTTCATGCTTGAACCAGATCCAGAGCGTAGACCTGACATATTTCAAGTGTCCTATTTTGCATTTAAATTTGCCAAAAAGGATTGTCCAGTTTCCAACATCAATGTGAGTAGTTTTTCAAGTAGGATATGAATTTAAAATTCCATTTCATATGTATAGATACATATACTTTCAGAATTACTTGTTGCATGACAAGTGGTCTGATGGTGTGTTTGTGGTTAAGTATTTTTGATAAAAAGCTACAGTTGGCAAACTGCGCTCAGGTGCTCTGGGGAGCTACAGCAGACCTGGGGCCCTGCAGGATCTTTTTCCTTTTTGAGGGAAACACAGTGACATCTGTTTGACACAACACAAACTCCTTTTATTAAGTTCTTTGGGCCTATCTGTTAAGTTGGGAGGGTACCTCATGAAAAATTCCTGAGACCCTAACTACTGGGTAAACTGAAAAAGTTTGGTTACCTTCGGTATAAGGAGCATAGGTATTGTAAATGGAGAGACCTGGGTTCAATTCTATCAGCGACTGATTTTGTATATTTTGGGAAGTTACTTAACATCTCTTTCTTTTTCTGTGAAAATAATATTACGAGAATCACAAATAGTAAATGTAAAGCCCTGTGCCTCATCCATGGAAAGAGTTGAGTTGATAGTAACTAATATTATTTAGAGGCTTTGAATTAGTTTGTCTGCATAGTATACCTAACTATATCAGATTAACTGTGTATGGCAAGTCTTTGCTAATTTTAATAAAGGTCTGGGTTCATCACTGATTTTAAGCCAGTCTTAACTTTTAAAGATCATTCTGGCTCTTGTTCATATGTGTTTTTGGTGTATAAAACTTAGTCCACCCCACTAAAAAAATAAGGAAGTTGGTACTATTTCTTTTTGTTTTTTGAAGCCTCAGTGTAATATATTTTCTGTCGAAGCTGAAAGGCAGTTCTAACTTAGTAATGAAAGTAGGTTTATTTGACATTTGACTGTGGATTTTTAGCTTTTCATCCAGCAAATATGTATTTGGGTGCCTACTATAAGACACATTATAGAAAGCATAAGCAAATGATCTTCTGCTCTTGTTTGCTAGCCTTTACAAGCAGTGTCATGAAAATTATCTGCAGTATGTAGAAACAACACTTGGCTCAAATGCTTGGTGTTTGCTTCTTTTTCCAAAGTCATTTGGAAAATAGTCACTGATTTAGAAGTATAATATAATCCTTTTTTTTTTTTACCTGATATTTACTTGTTTGTAAAGTGGATATGATGATGTTGTTCTGTTTCTTTTCCAAGGGCGTGTGTAGAACATGAATATGAAAGTGACATTTGGGTAGCATGCAGGGATATTTGCAGATTAGATCTGGCAAATATATGTGAACATATTGTAGGTATCTGAGGTGAAAGTAGTATTTCATTGATAGTACTTTTTAAGAGTATATCCATACTGTTTAAATGAAACTTTTTGCAATTAAAATGAAAACCAAAATGAAAAGTTTTATTTTTTCCTTCCAAGAATTCTTCTGTTCCTTCAGCTCTTCCTGAACCGATGACTGCTAGTGAAGCAGCTTCTAGGAAAAGCCAAATAAAAGCCAGGTAGGCAAAGCTATGCTGAGTTTTGAAAAGACATTTTTTTAAAAAGTATATAGTTTTTTTTAATCCTAGCAAGTGTCATTGATTAAATATCATTTTCACACACCAAAAATGTATGTTCTTTATTGCATGTGATGAGGAGCTTAGATAGCAACTATAAAATAAGCTTTTTTGCATTTGATATGGGGTTTGACATCAGTCTTACTCGAAATGCTCACCCTCAGCAGTTAAGAAGTGATTATGCAACTAGTGATGTTACATTGGGTCATTTTGGAGGGTGTCATCATTTCATCACATGGTAACTAATTCCTGAAATATTTGTGTTGTGTTTATAGCTAGTATGATTTTTTTTTTTAAATTTAGGGAAAGAAATAACTCTTACAACCAACTATTTTAGAGTATTCTAAATTCATAAGCTCTTTTATGTGTTCTAATACATATTTGAAATATGTATTGCTATGTATAATTTACAATGAATGGTTATAACTAATTCTTTTAAGACTCGGAGATATAATGTTTTAAGTTATTCGTAGTTTTTTACTATACTGATAAGTTTGGTATGTATTATGTAGGTTAAGATGTGTATCTGATCAGTGATTGAATTAATTATTGATTTTTTATACTATTTCTGCATTTAAAAATCAAACAGGATTATATTTTAGATTATCAGATAAAATATTGCATGTGGGGGGGATATCTTGGTCACAGCCTTTTTTTTTTAAAGATATATTTATTTGAGAGAGAGATCATGAGCACGTGAGTTGCAGGGGTTGGAGGGTGGCAGAGGGAGAGAGAATCAGAATCTCAGACTCCCCGCTGAGCACAGAGCCCATCTGAGGGCTCCATCTCAGGATGCCTGCGATCATGACCTGAGCTGAAATCAAGAGTTGGACACTTAACTGACTGAGCCACCCAGGTGCCCCGTTCAGAGCTATTTTTGTATTTTACTTAGGTAAAGATTTTACTTGACATGAAATACATAAAATATGTTTATTATGTACCTATTGTGAGCAAGATACAGATACTGGAAACACAAAGAAAAAGGAGCAGTGTTTATTCTCAAGGAGCTCAAATTCTAATGAAGGCAGACGAGAGAACAGTTACAACCTGATAGATACCAGGCAACTCTGAGAGTGGAGGAAGGGAAAGCTGGGAGCAGAGCAAGCATCCTTTCTCTGGGGCTGCGGCTTGCTAAACTCTTCCTTGAAGGATGAATAGACAGTCACCTGGAGTGATGGGGAGTGAAACTACAGCAGACAGGCACTTCAGGCAAGAAGAATGGCCTTTGTGAAAGTGCAAGGCTGAAGCATAAGGGGACATATACGGGAGTGGTGGGAAATGGTAGCTAGATGCCGTCCCAAGCAACTTGGTTTATATGTCATGCTGAGAAATTTGGACTTTGGCCTTTAAGCCAAAAGTTTCAACCTTGAATTCAAGGTTGAATTTTCAACCTTGCAGCCAGCTCTGCTATTTGGGACTTTGTGTGAGATACATTGTTATAATAATAAAAAATAATTTGTTATTTATAAATTGTTAAAATATCATTTATGAATGACTTTGTTTAAAAAATATGCCATCAGTCTAAAAATATTATCTTCATTCACTTGAATTTTACAATACTCTCTCAAGTAAGAGACTGAAGGAATAAAGTTCCATCTGACTTGCAGGAATCTGTTATCTGTCTTATCTACGACACAGCTGTAGTTAGCAACTGCTGTTACAGTTGAGTGGCAATTATGAATTATAGGACATGTCAGTTCAATTTTATTGTGATCTTTTAAATTTTTATTTATTCTTTAACGATTTATTTGAGAGAGAGAGAGAGAGCGGGTGTGAGGGGTGGAGTGGGCAGAGGGAGAGAATCTTTCAAGCAGATGCCCTGCTGAGCTGGGAGATGCTGCTGGCTCCAGCTCCATCCCAAGACCCATGACATCATCATGACCTGAGCCGAAACCAAGAGTTGGTCACTTAACTGACTGAGCCACCCAGGCGCCCCATTGCGGTTTTCTGAATAATTATTTTGTCTATGATTAAATCTGTAAGAAAGTAGATACAGATTTTTTAAAAAGCATGAGTCAAGTGAACAAGAATGATGCTTTGAATATCTCTTTAACCATGAGTCCTAGCTATACAATTATAAGCAAATGAAATAGTTAATGCAACTAAAATTGACAGTGCTATCCATATTATGTTAAATCTGTACATTACATAAAAAAATTCGGTTCACTGGTGCTTATTGGGCAATAATATAAATTTATTTCTTATTAATAGAATCAGTAAAGTACTTGAAAAAATGTAAATGTGTATAAAACCTAATTAAAAAATTTAGTCTTTTTTTCATGTAAAAGTCTTCTTAATGAGGGACAGGTGATTGGAGAAATCTTTAAATAGCTAATATTATTATTTACATGTTTTATAGCTTTTATGAATATTATCCATCTACCCTGCCTTTACCGACTGACATTTTTGGTTTTACTTCTTTCTTAAAAGCTCCTTTCTACCTCCCTGAAACCTGCATCTGCTCTTGAAGCAGTTAAATGTGGGAGGCTTTTGTGACTCGTGTCTGAAAATGGAGAGGTTGAGAATTACTGTCCTGGCATATGGAAACACTAAAGTATTTTAAGAGGAAAGAGAGTCTGTGTTTTAGGAGGATTTTTCAGGTGATAGGGAATAGGAAAGATAAGGAAGCAGAGAAAACAGCTTTGTCTGTTGTAATAGGGCAGATGAGGCTGCATGGTAGTGTTGATACCAGTGATTACTCAGTTCTAGTGATTACTTTGTTCTAGTCGAGTTTGTGTCTTCATGTTGCCTAATCTGCCCAGGAATTTTCTTCCCATTTCTTCACACAGAATGCTTAATTTCTTTTCTACTGTCTAATGAAAGTGTGTTATTTTTTACCCTCCACTGCCTACCTGAAGCCTTTGTAGCCAAAGTAGATTAAGGGTAGCATTACTCCCCTATGAAACTGTTGACAGTACTAGCTTGACACTGATTATTTTTACTGTCTTGTATTTTATTGTATTTTCATGAACACACATCATATCTTCCTGGGTATACTGTAAATTTTCTGAAGATGGTATTGTGCCATGTTTGCTGAATATCAGTAATCATATAATAGATATTGGTACATTGGTAAAATACATTAGGAAACACTATACTGAAGTCTGTAGAACTTTTAATATGCTTTCTAGAGGTTTGCTGCACTGGTGTGTTGTGAATCTCTATAGAGCGATTTATAACAGGAACAAGGCAAAGTGAGGTTTGGCCTGTACTATCCAATTAATAAAGAAGGGATAGACAGATAAAAAGATTGTATAGGATATACAGTCCTCAACTTACTTGAACTTAAGGAGTACAGCATTGGTTTTAGTGTCATAGCCATAATTTGAACTCCGTAAGTACTTGATTATCATTAAGATGAGATACAGTTGGTCATATGTATACATGGTAATTTTACTGCCTTTTAATTCAGTTTTCATGACTTGTGCTATAACCCATTCTATCTAAAACATAAGTGTTATTTTTAGAAAACAGCACACATACAGTGTATTTCTATTATTATCTAAAATCTTTTGATTCAATTTTAATTCTTCTCTTTCTTACAAAGATAGTTAAGAGGGCTCCCTCTTGTGGTTTGTACAGATATAAGCGAGAACTGTAGGTCTGTACAGTTATTGTATATAGGGCATTCTCCAAATGCAGCAGATACGAATTTGGTAAATCATGTATGCAAACTTTTTAAGTATCAAATAAGGGAACTTGGTAAAGAGATTTTATGGCAGTCTTACTGAAAAGTGAACATATGATGGTATTAGAAAGTATTTGAATTTTTGTACTGAATTTATAGAAAGATAAGTTGATAAATATGTAAGTTAAAGATTTCCTGTGGCTTTTTTTTTTTTTTGAAAAAAGAGAAAATGTGTCCTTTAGTGTTCTTGCTTTCAAAACTATGCTTATTACTATTTTGACTACCCCATCTGTGGCCTGAACTAAGTCCTGGTGGGAAAAATGTTACATAATTTTCATTCATTGTTCTAAGTAAAGCATAGTTAAGGATTCAAGAAGTTGAATGTGAGCAGGTAGCTCCACTCTTTGAAAGTTTTGGCTCCTTTTGTTTTGTCAGCTCTGGAGGGCAGTCTTTTCTTTCTTATGTCTGGAGTCTAAGCTAAGGGAGACTGTTATTTTTTTGTTTCTTGTTTTTATTTTTCTTACTGCTTTGGAGAATTGGCTCCTGATTCTGTCCAAAACCTTATGAGAAGGTTTCTGTTTGTTTCCTTCATTTCATCTCCTTAAGAGCATGTATTCTTTTTCTGTCAGCTTCAGCGGCAGGCTAGGAATGGTAGCATACTGGTTTAAGGAAAATGATTAGGTTTATCTTATTTACTTTTCTGTCTTTATTAAGCATTTAATACTTGAGGGGCACCTGGGTGGCTCAGTGGGTTAAAGCCTCTGCCTGCGGCTCAGGTCATGATCTCAGGGTCCTGGGATCGAGGCCTGCATCGGGCTCTCTGCTGAGCAGAGAGCCTGTTTCCCCCTCTCTCTCTGCCTGTCTCTCTGCCTACTTGTGATCTCTCTCTCTCTCTCTCTCTCTCATATAAATAAATAAAATTAAAAACATTTAATACTTGAGAATGAGACAGGAAGAAGCCAAGAGGACTAATATGATCGTCAATAATAATTAAAATGCATCGTTGAGATAGAGCCTTTATAGACAAATAGTGAATTAGAAATAATCCCAATGTTTGGAATGAAATATATTCTTCTGTTGTAGAATAACAGATACCATTGGACCAACAGAAACCTCAATTGCACCAAGACAAAGACCAAAGGCCAACTCTACTACTGCCACTCCTAGTGTGCTCACCATTCAGAGTTCAGCAACACCTGTTAAAGTCCCTGCTCCTGGTGAATTCGGTAACCACAGACCAAAAGGTAATAACAGCCTTGCCAATCTTGTTACCTTTATAGTTAACTTAAATCTTTTATGGCTTGATTTCTTAGGAGTGTAAATTACTGGCAAACTTACTGTTGTGAAGCAGATCACTTAATGCTTGAAGAAACTTTCTACTGATGTCTGATAGACTCAACTAATTGTTTTCCTAAAGTTGTAGGCAAAAGCAGTTACTGGTAATACAAAAATATGGTACAAAAAGTTTCGAATTTGCTTATCCATAGAGTCATCAACTAGTAGGGTTTGAGGTTGGTAATAAGGTTCAGGAGTATAGAAAATTCTATGTTGTGTTGGAAGGGAGGTGGTTGAAACTTTCTTCTTAAAACATTGCATGACTTTCCACTGCATCTAGAGCCTTGGTGGAAGAGTGTATCTTGGGTCATGTGGAGAGTACAACACAGAAACCTGTCTTCTCATGTGATTTTGAGAAGATTTGTTTTTCTGGTCTAAAATATCTTCAAAGCATTATGGTACAGTGTAGTACTTAAAAAAAATTCCCTAAGAAAATCTCTCTAATCTTAGATAGTAAACTTGTCCTCTCAAGAGTTTTTGGGATATATCTTGTAGGCCCATCTCAAGAAAACTCTGTTTTGCACTTTATTTCATGATATAGCTATTTTGCTTTAATGTTAAAGTGTTTTCAATTAAGGTGTTTTCAGTTAGTATACTCTAGTGGTTAAGAGCCCATACTTTGAGCCTCATGAACCTGAATCTGAGTTCTGTTTTTCCCATTTCTTAGTAATGTATGTTATAAAAATTCTGGTACCTCTTTGATAGTACTGTTGTGAGGATTACATAACTGTTTAATATAATCCCTTGCCACATAGTAAGTCCTTAAGAAATGTTAAATATTAGCTACTATTCTTACTGGTAAGTGTATACTCAGGGAAGATAATGTTTATGTTACCTGATGCATTGCTGCCTACTTCTGTCATGATCAGGCACACCAGGTGGAGGATTATTCCACGGAGAAGGGAAAATAGGGGAAGTTGAAGCCTTTTGTGTCCATTTCTTAGCTTCACTGTTCTCTCCTGTAAAATGAGAATAAAACCTGTTTTTCCTGTTACAAGAAATACATGACAAAGTGTGTGATATCTGGGAAGATTCTGTTTTGTAGTAAGCATTTAGTGTTATTTCTTTTTCTTTTCTCCTTCCACCGTTTTAGGTTGGAGATCCTGTTAGTCTTCTCCATCATATATCAGTGCCTTCCAGCCAAAGACCACTAGGAACACACTTGTATTTGAACAGATTGGGTTAATTACTCACATATCATGGGAATCTGTGGGAGCGTCTCAGTAAGATGGTGTTTGAAAGACTTACTGAAGGATTTGGGCTTGTTTTAAGTATTTTTGGGGAAGCTTGAAGGAAGTGGGGCTTTGCTGGACTAGGAAGTGGATATGATATCATTAGGTATCTTAATAAATCTTACTTCTCTAGAAGAAGGGAAGCAAAAGCCTCATTTGGTATAGAAGCAGCAGTCAGCCATTGGAGCCAGACTCTATCTGGGAGAGGTTTGGTCATTTTTTGGTCTGGAAAATGCTCCTGAATTTGGCAGTATTCAGGTGTGATTATGGAGTGGTCTTGTCCTGATCCACCACAGTGACAGGAAGCCTTCTCTGATGTGGGCGTCCTGTGAAATTGTTGTTTATTAGGAGCTATGAGGGTAGGGCCTGATCCCAGGGCAGGGATTGTGTTTCTTTTTGTCATGCTTCCTGCTTAAGTCGTAAAAACAACATTCACCCCCTCCCAATATGTGCATCTTTTAACATTTCTTCCAATTTAACAATTGTTAAATATTATACAAGAAGTGACCCGTGAATATATTCTTTTAAAATATTCAGACAGTGTGGCAGTATTCGGGGGAAAATGTAAAAGTCTCCATTATTCTCTTCTGCGGAGTAAACTAGCAGCAGGTTCGTATGCATTCCACAGGTGCATTTCTCTGTGTTCTTGCATGCATCTATATAGATGCAAATCACTTATGTTGTATTTAATGTAAATGGATTCATACTAGACCTAGTTCTCTGCAACTTGATTATTTTTTTAAACTCTTATATTTAGGAGAGCTTTGCACATTAGTGCATATACAGCTTCCATGTAGTTTTTAATAGGTAGATGATGTTCCACAGGGTAAAGGTACCATAGTTTATGTAACATTTAGGTTATTTCCAATATTTGCTATTATTAATACTATTGTGGTGAACATCCTTATAACAGACACTTAACTTCTATGTTAGAGCATTTTTCTGAGGAAGATATTAAAAAGTATACTCATTTAAAATTTGTCAGGTACTGCCACATGGCCATCCAAAAAGACTTTAAAAATTTACACTATCAAAAACAGTGTGTGTGTCCTTTGATTCTTATCCTTGCCAATACCTGATAGTGTTGGTTTTTTAAAATGTTTCCCCATTGACAGGTAAAATATCTTTTTTTTTTATTTTAATGTTCTTAATTAATATCACTGTTCATGTTTACTGGCCATTTGTTTTTTTTTCTACGAATTATCTTTTGCCATTTTCTGTGAGATTGTTTTGTTTTTATTTATTTTTTATTGCCCTTAAGATTTTGTTTTTATGTATTCTGAATATTAATTCTTTGCCATATGTATTGTAAATTTTCTTATGGTATGTCTTAAACTTTCCCAGTGAATTCACTGAACTTCTCCAAGCCTTAGTTTTATCTTTTGCAAAACGAGGAATGACAGTGGGATGATTTAAAGATATACTCGAAAGCACTATTTTCACATAGGATTGTTATGATGTTGTTTGGGATTTCTCTGTGCTCTGTGGCCTTGGCTTGAGAACCAGGGCAGTCCTCTTAGCTTGAGGTGACTGTAGCGAAGTCACAGTTTGTGAAGTGAGAGGTGAACCACATGAGTTACTGCATGATGCTCCCGGGTGTGACTGGGTTTCCCTTCTAGTCACAAGCGTTCCACAGTTAGACGTCAGGGTCCTGAAAGATGAACATAGCTGGGGAGCTTAACACTTAATACTCCACCAAGTGGAAAGAAATATACTTAAAAGGCTAATGGTGGTAATGTCTGTGTGGTAGAATTACGGTTTTAATTTTCTTATGTATATTTTTATTAATGTTTCAAGACTAAATATAATGAACACTCATTTCCTTAGAATTAAGAAGTTATAAAACTATTTTTGTAGAGGTGTCGTATATAAGGCCTGGGGAGGTTTGAAGATATTGGTGAAAAAGAGTCCTTCTCTTCCTCTTTGCACTCTCCTTTTACTCCCACAGGATTAAATAGCTGCACTTGAATTTATGGTAACTCACTGGAGAAGAATATAGAAATTACGGCATATTGCATTTCCTTTCTGACGTGGTGTGTCTCTTTTTCATTAATTTCAAAAGTTTATTCACAGGATTTGCCTTGGGTAAAATTTAGGAAGCTTATAAATAAATATCCATTTAGGAGGCAGTGTTAATAGATTCACTACATGAGCGTTTATTGAACATCTGTTAAAATAGATATTCCTCGGGGCCTTAATAGATCAGTAAGTCATTATCCCATCCGTCGAAGGGCCCTAGTCAGGAGATAGTCATGAAGACAATATGTGCAAGGCAGAAGGAAGTGTTATAAACCGAGTGGAGGTGTTAGATGAAGGAACAGGGAAGAGAGACGAGCTAAACTGTGAAGGATAAGAAGAATTGCAGTAGGTGGAACATGACAGTGTAGACAGAGAACCGTATTGGCAAAGACACAAACTCATGCTAGTGCATGCGGTAGTTGAGAAGCGAGAAATAGAGGACGAGGCTGGTGTGCTCCTGGAGAGCTGAAGTAGGAAAGAAGAAGCGTTTCTGAGATGTTGACTTGTTCAGTCAGGGTTGTGGCTGACCAAATTAACTTTCATGGGTCCTTAACATTACAGGAACAGTCCCTTCAGACTGTGTACATATGGAAGTTTCAGTGTTACCAAAGAAGGATAAAATTGCCTTGGTGAATGATGATTGAAATGAGTGTTTGGAAATCCACCCCTTTTGTTGAAACCTTGACTATGTTAACCTACGTTTCCGGAAACCACTTTTAGGAGTACTGAGACCTGGAAATGGCCCTGAGATTATACTGGGCCAGGGGCCCTCTCAGCAGCCTCCGCAGCAGCACCGGGTACTGCAGCAGTTACAGCAGGGAGATTGGAGACTGCAGCAGCTTCACCTCCAGCACCGGCCTCCTCCTCCTCCTCCTCCTCCACAGCAGCTCCTTCAGGACGCCTACATGCAGCAGGTCATCCTCCACTTACTGTAGATATGGGAGCAGTGGTGTGCAGTTTGAGCGGCTGTCCTAGCACAGGCACCGTGAACTCTAGAGCCAAGTAAACGTTTGCTCTGTTTCCGGATTATTGAAGAATACATATTTTACTTGCATTCTGTGAGATTGTCTAAGAATCTTCCGTTGAAGTAGGTTGCATCATGACTTTGTGAAGCAAAGAAATGGTTAGTCATTGGGCATTATGAATAAACGTGGCCATTTATGATGAATGTTATCTTTTTCAGGTTATGTTTTGAGTTAAGAAACAGTTTAATAATGTTATGGTTGGAAAGGTGATATTTAGGCTTTCAGAAGTAACATTATCTTGGGTTTTTGTTCTGGGTATGCCTGCCCTCCCCCGCAACCCCCAGCCTGGGTTGGGGTGTGTGTGTGTATGGAGGGGTGGCATTCAGAGTTGGAAGAGACATAGAAAAAAATGATCTTAAGTTCTGTTCTGCCCTTTGCCTTATCAGAACCTGCAAATTTCTAGTTTCATTAAACTATTTTAAATTTAATGACTTGTCACAATTGCCTTTCCATCATTTCCTGAAATGTTTTTGAGCCTGGTAAACACATGGCACCTCTCGTGGGTGGCTCCCTCTTCTGGTCTTGACTGATAGACCCAGAGGAGAACATAGTTAAATAGACGGTGCCATTGGATTGCCAGAAGAGAAAGGGAGATAGAAGAGATTTGAGAATTTACTATGAGTCCTGGACACAAGTTACTTAAGGGGTTCTCAACAGCTGGTAAATGTGTTTCGGTTTAGTTTTCTTCCAAACATCCTTAAACTGCACTGGGAATGGTTTTAGTTGACTCTCTTATGTTCCACTGATAATTTTGAAACCAATTCCAATAGGCACATGTAAGTTAGTCAGTTATGGACTAGAGTTTTTTTACATTGGTGTTTGGACTGCTAGTACTGAAATCATTCTTATGATGGTAGGCTCATACCCATCTGTGGCGCAAAAAAGGCATGCATAATATTGATGGCATTCATAATATTGATGAATTTCTTTGTTTTTTCATTGTAGTATCAACACGCAATGCAGCAGCAACAGATACTTCAACAACAGTTTTTAATGCATTCCGTGTATCAGCCACAACCTTCTGCATCACAATATCCTACAATGGTAAGTGTTACATAATTTCTAGATATTTCTCTCTGAGAATACATTTCAGTGTTGAAATTCCCAGTATGAATGGTATTATTCAGAATTTAATTATTCAAATTCAACTCAAGTCAGTTAATTAACACATTCTTAACAAAGCCAGTAGTGTGTTCTTAAGCATTTGACATTGTATCTTAAGTTTGACATTGGTCTGAACCATAGCACCTGGATTTGGCACATTATAACTGACTGATGGTATTTCCCTCTTACCTCATAGTATAAGGGAAATGATCTATTTCCCATGGTCTTTCGTTTGTATGTCTCTTTCATTTGGCACATGTCTGTTGAATAAAAAAAAGAAACTCAAAGTGGAATTGCATTTGCTTCACAGAATAGTGTGACCTTCCTTTTTTTTTTTTATATAGCAATTGCTGTACTAGTGACTGTAAGCTACTCTCTTGTCTTTTTCTTAAACTATTCAAAGGAGAATCTTTGAATCCTGTCAAGTGAGTCTAGCTTCACAACTTTTTCTTTTTTTAATTGAGGTATAATTGGCATAGCATTCTCTTAGTTTCAGGGATACTACGAAATAATTTGATATTTGTATACTTTGCAAATGATCACCATCGTGCACACAGTCAAACAACTTCTTAAATAGACTCCTTTCTATCTTGCTATGTGATATTCGAGTCGCAAACTGCTCCTTCATATATGAATTGTTTTTCAGGCTTCTGATTTTGCTGCCAGTGTGAAGAGGCAAGAATGTAGTAAATAGTGTGATGCTGACTGTGCTTTAGTGACATTGAGCACTGTTTTGTGTAACAGCGCTTCTTGTTTCAGATGCAGCAGTACCAGCAGGCTTTCTTGCAGCAACAAATGCTAGCTCAGCATCAGCAGTCCCACCAACAGGCTTCACCTGAGTATCTTACCTCCCCTCAAGAGTTCTCACCCACCTTAGTTTCCTATACTTCATCACTTCCAGCTCAGGTTGGAACCATAGTGGACTCCTCTTGTAGTGCCAATAGGTAAGTACTTTTCCAGTGAATGCAAAAGAAGTGATTGTGGAAGTGGGTGTAAATGTGGAGTGGAGTCACTAAGTGGCTTCTGAATTGAGAACCCACCTATTTGCAAAGTCCCCCTTTTACTCTCACTAGTCCTCTCTTCCCAACCCAGAGCATCCCTGTCTTTCCTTGCATTTCCATCAATTAGGTCTGCTAATTGCTATTTGCAGGTGAGGCTTAGCAATATCTAGCAGCATTTAAGGCTAAGGAAAGTAGTAGCTTATCTGTTAAGGCATTCTTTGGAATTTAAATAGAAACAAAACCCTAATGGGCTACTTTAGTAGTTTAATAAAAGTAATCCTTGTAGACAAGTTAATTTAACTTTGTCTACTTATATATATTTTTGCTTTCAGTTAATTTGATAATGCTCATGTTTAATTTGGTTTATTTCAAAGAGGTACAAAAATTAGTAATGTGTCATTTGGTTCATTTTAAAGATAGTGCAAGCTTATTGTAACCATAACCTAATACATTTTGGTTATTTAGATATATTGGTTAGTGGAGTTATTTTTCATGGATAATTCATATTGAAAACATTACAGTAAATAACTATGATGTAAATTTTCTCAAACTTAGATTTGAATTGGGGAGTGTTTCAGGATTTTGTAGTGAAAAATCTGTTGACCATTATGAATATTTCCTAATATTTTTAGATACATAAGAGGAAGTAGCTATTAGAACTTTGATTATGGGAACACTAAAGAAGTTCTCATATAACATTGTTTCAGGATATGAACGTTGGCTGGGAAGAGGTATCTTCAAGCTTTGGCTAGGACTTAGGCATGAGAAAAAGCAACATCAGTAGCATACTTATTCAATGAGCCTGTCAAGAGAGGGAAAAAATATACAGTTCACTGTAGTACATCTCCCAACCTCTGTGTTTATGTGTGTGTGTGTGTGAGAGAGAGAGAGAGAAAGAATGAAAGAAAGAAAGAAAGAAAAAGAAAGAAAAGGGAGAGAGCGAGGGAGGGAGGAAACAAATGGATTTATTGGAGTGTTTTCCTAAATCAAAACTTTTAGATGCAGGAATTAGGACAAGTATGTCTAAGTGCAGAGCAGGGCATAAGATCAGAGGCTGGTTTAAAGATCCACATTGGTATTTGCCAAATCATCTGTTATTTGCCTACTCTAGTATTTCCAGGCTAGGTTGAAAGAGAGGTATCCAGGGGTTCTTAAGTTAAGAAATCTTTAGACTCTCACCTTCTGTTAAAAGCCAAGAGGCCTATTAGATAACTTTCATAAAACAAGGGGTTCTGGGCTCTAGACTATATGGATACTTAAAATACCATGAATTATTTATTATGTAGAAAATAACCCTCATCTAGTTTTAGCTAATTCATGAAGCACTCCTCACAGTTTCTCTCCTCTTGGTAGCTAGGTAGAGAATGCCTCTGTCAAAAGGAGAGTTGTTGCGGTGTCTCAGCAGAACCAGGACATGATATCATCTTATTCCATGGTGATTTTAGAGGGATCCTATTTGACATGGCAACTGAATATCACTTGAGGGCTATTCCCTAGGGTAGTTTTAATATTTATTGAGTGCTGATTTCTTTTTCTAGGCACTGTTCTCTTGGCTTTGTATGTATTTAAATAATCTCAGTAAACTTATGAGGTAGATCCAGTGCCTCCTGTTTTACACATGAGGAAGCTGAGACAGCTTAAGGAGCTTGCCCAAGGGTACACATCAAGGCGGTTCAAATCCCAGGGGCGGTTGTCAGTCTATGCCTGGATCTGCTGTCTCCATTGTAATAAAAGCATCTGATTTTCCAAGTTAATTAGAAGTGTGAACTAGGGCACTTTAGATTTTTCAATTCTAATGTTTTTTCCCTTCTTTTCCTCTCTTAATTATTATTATAGGTCAGTTGCTGATAAAGAGGCAGTTGCAAATATTACAAGTCAGAAGAACATCAGTAATCCCCCTGATATGTCAGGGTGGAATCCTTTTGGAGAGGATAATTTCTCCAAATTAACAGAAGAGGAACTGTTGGACAGAGAATTTGACCTTCTGAGATCAAGTAAGGGACACTTGAAGGCTTATTTTGCTTCACAGTAAAAAAACAGCTCTATAATTAACAGCAAGGCCAAAGACTGTTTTGAGGTGGTAAATAGAAAATTCTTTTTGCGCATTTGAGGGCAGAAATCAGGCCGCCATCTTTTACATATACTATCAAACTATGTTGTGTGCATTAGAAATCAATTGCTTGGTAGTAGTTATGAAACCCAGGATTGCTAATAACACGCTAATTCTTAACACTTAAATACTGCATATCTTTGAATGTTAAATTCAGAATATCTCTAAAACATGGAAAATTAATATTTAAATGAAAAGGGAGACATCCGTATCTTGCTTACTAATCATTTGCAGCTCTGTTTTCTTGCACACGCAGTAGAAGATACTGTGGTTCTGAGATGCCCTTTGAAAGTGCCTGAAAGAAAACATGGGCTACTACATTATGTTAATGTTTTGTAATGCCCTTTTAATGAGTGCTGACATAAAAGGGCTGCTTTGTTGTCCTGATATGGCAAAAGTTAAATAAATTATTTTCCACTTTGAATCAGATATCTCAATGTTTTTACTTGGAATCTTTGCCTTTTCTTAAACTACCTACTATATACGTCAAGCACCGCACGTATTTTAGAAAAGTTCTTTTTCAGAAAGGGGAAGTGTGGAATGTTTTGTGGAGGTTGAAGAATAGCAAAAAGCTCTCTTCTGGAGTATGTAGACAATTTTCAGGTTTCAGAGGCTTGAGCGTGTGTGTGCACGCGGGCGTGTATGTGCACGCATATCCAAGTGTGTTTTCCTGTGTTGCATGTGAAAAGAAAGGTCCCAGTGGGACCTCATTACAGTTCCTAGCTTCTATTTTATTTTAGGTAACTGGCTTTATGAGAACAATTATTAGATGAATTGCTTTGTTCCCAAATGATATATAGTTTATGTAAAATTTATAAATGCCCTTAATTCATGTAAGAATAGTTGTTTGGGATTTAAATTTGTATTTTACATACTGATTATATGACTATGAAAAATTAAGTTGATGATTAATGCATATATAAACATGAGTTTTGAACCTTAAATAAAGGTTTGTCAACTTTGGTAAAACCAAACTTACATCTTTTTATTAAAGAAAGTTTTTTTTAAACCCTGACTTTTTTGTTTGACATTTTTAGTATACCTTATGTTGAGTAGCCTCAAAAGCTAAGTTCTAAAAAAGGGAATAAAGTTTTCTTTCCTTTGGGGGGATGGCAGGGTGACATATGGGTTAACCAAATCAATATAATTTATAGGGTTATTTTGAAAGCAAAAGGTAAAATTAAAATATTCATTTTAATGTGTTCTGACCAGAATTGTAACTGAGGGTTTGCTAAATCAGTATTTTCTACTCTTTGGGTAAAACTAGTCCTTTTTTTTTATCCCCCTTTCGCATCAGTTTATGGAATGGGTAAAATATGCACATTATTTTGTACCTTATAAATAAGTGTGTTATTCTAAGCTCCCTAGAATTTGTAATGATAACCAAGTGTTATTTACTTCACATAGGGAAGAATGGCATATAAAATATTCATGTACACATAACTTCATAAAAATTGGGTTTAGCATGTAAAACTCTTAGCTATTTGCTTTCAAACTTCAGGGTCAGGTAACATGTGTCATTTTTGTATGTATTTGTGCACACATGTGTATGCCAAAGAATTTAGACTTCATTGCATGTTAATTATGGAAAGATATTAAGTTCCAAGTGAAAGTACAGGAGAGGAGCTTAGCTGAAGGTCAGACTTGGAGCAGCTCAGCCATTTGGGAAAGTGTCTAGATGGTCCCTGAGCTATTGAAATCATTTCACTCACAAGGCTGATGTACTTAAATTGGCATCTAGCACCAGAATTCTCATCCTTGGCAATGCCACTTAGCTAGGTTGTAATCTCAGTAAAGTCTCTTAACTGCTATCTCACTTCCTCACTTACAAACTGGGTATAGTGATGCCTATCTCATAAGGTGATCAGGAAAATTAAATGAAATAATGTCTTGAAAGAATGTGGGTACTCCATAAATACCACTTCCCCGTCCTTCCTCTTCTGTGTAAATCTTTAGGCTCCCACTCAAGGTATTGCCCTTTAACCAGCATTTAAAAATTACATCTAAACTGTTAGGTTTCTCAGCTGACACTTAGAAAGCCGGATTAGAAGGGGCTTTGTGGGCAGACAACATCAACAGCAGAAATGACATATGACAGTGAGAAAATAGATGGAAAGTATCTGTCTTCTCCTTAATAATTGATAGTCATAATAATGGTGTTCATAAAAGGTAAAATGTCTTTAATAAAGTTTATAAAGAAATCATTTAATATATATAGTTTAGAAAGATTTCTTTCCAAAGTGTAACTTAACTGTTTCAGTAATTTTTAACATCTCTTTCATTCACAAGTGATAAGGCATCTAATATTTGATCCACTTGATAGGGGCTAAATTACCCTGTGGCACAGAAGACATCTTTCAGCACCTTAAGAGTTTTGGTGGAAGACTAACAGTGTAATGAAAATTAATTTTGGTCATTACTGGTTGGTTCTTTTGTTCTTAAAAACTTTTTCTAAGTAAGTAAATTATTGATGCATTTGGAATAGCACATTTACCTTTTATCTCAGCACAGATTTTATCAAATATTTTCCAAAGTCTTTTCTAAAATAATATTTGGTTTGTGAAATGCTCTCCAGTGAGAAACTGAATCCCTTTATGTATGGTCCTTAAAAATAATAGGCATTGCCTATGTAATGATTGTCCAGAATAGTACATTGCCATTTGAATTTTTATTTTTAAGATGGTAAAGGTTATTTATTAAAATGAAAAAGGATATTCTGTCTAGGAAATACTTTACGCGTTTGTATTATCCAAAATGTGATTTAAAAGTTATAATGTATTTCACCATACTAGAGTTCCAAAATATTAGTAATTGGTAACAAAAACTGTTTTTTAGTGATCTTTAAGAAAACAGTTGTTGATTCCACCCATACCCCAGTTGGCAAAGGGATTTAACATATAAAATAAACCAGATTCTTGCTTTTGCTTTCAGTGTAACTGAATATTATTTATAGTTCAGAATTTTTCACCTGTTCTACTTAAAATCAAAACATTAAATCAATATTAGGCATTATTAATAAAGCTGATCTCAGTGACATTTTTAAAGTTTAAAAACTTGTATTTTTCTTTGTCTTTCATATCAAAGCTTTCAGATTAGTATGTAAACTTTAGAAATCTGTGATAAAATTTAATACATTAAACACTAGATTACAGGTGTTTGCTTTGGGAAACTTTTTAACTTGCATTTGTTCAAATAGTTGTGCAGCTCTGCATGTTAATTAAAATTAATTCTTAATGGACTATTATTTTTGTTGATGATGATTGTTTCTGTTTCAAACTGCATCACAGTTACTAAAAGGAAGTATAGAAGAACCTAAGGACTGTGACTGCTTTGCAAATTCTACTGAATGTGTTGTTTTTTTCTATGAAGCCACAGAAAGAAATAGATGTAAACATCTGTGTTAGTTTGTTGTAAAGCATTAACTCTCACCACTTTAAGCTAATTCAGATATATTGCTGTTCCTTCACTGCAGAATAACTGAACTTTTCAAATAGAATAGATTCAAAAGTATCAGATGACTATACTTATAAAATTTATTCATTAGCCTTTTGGCTATTCAAGCCATTATCCAAACAAACTGTGGAATTAACTTATTAGAGTATTTTAATTTTCTGATGATATTGTGGAATATACTTTGATTCTAGGATTTTTAAATCCTGTATCTTTTGCCATCTGTATCAATTAAAAATCCTGAAAAGCTATTGTCTTTATTCACCAACACAGTTCTTTTGGGAAGGCAGGAGGAGGTAAGTTTCTTAATATTGGACAAATCAAGCTCAAGTTTTGTGTTAATATAAACCAATTATTTGAAAATGGAACTTGAATTCATTTTAGGAGTGACTGTGTATTTGAAAAGTAGCTCTATATACTATCTCATTAGTTTTTAATTACAGGTAATTAGTAATTTAAACAATATGTGTATTTATTTTGTATTTTGTGCCCTGGGACCCAGGTTATCCTGTGAACTCTAGAAATCTAGGTGATTTAACAGAAGTCCTTCATGGATAACTTGATTCTCTCTTTTGTGAAACAGTGAGAACGTGATTCATTTCATAGAGACTTTATTCTGACTCCCATTTTGAAATAATTAGGGTAATGAACTTTGCATAGAACAATGTCTCCATATTTTAAATTATGGGACTCACTATATAGAAAATATTAGTTTATCCCTACATGGTAATGTTTGTACTCTCATCCTAACTACATGGTGCTATTCATACATTTATGTGAATTTAAACCATAAATTGATAGAGATAATCTACCAGTACATGACGATTTGAAGAACCTTAGTAGTTACTGCCTTTTTATATGCTGGGAACTGTTGGTACAGTGCTGTTTTATAAACCTGGGGAGTATGTTAAAGTATAGATTTCCAAACTCTGGCTCAGATAAATCTGATGCATTAGGTTTGTGGTAGGGCCCAGATAACTGCATTTTATACAGGAATCTTAGCAATTATAATGCAGATGGTTTAGAAAGGAAGTTTGGTCCTAATTTAGACCTAAGTACCCACACATACTGTCTTGATTTTCAAGAATGAGGGATCTTGGATATTGAGATGCTGTGGCTATCACTCTGAGATAGTCTCTTTCATTTGTCCAATCCCACTTCCTCTTTCCTTTGTCCTCACTTTGTTTGTTGTACACCAGAATTTTCATTGTTACCCATTACAGTGTTGGATTTGAAAAGCAGCTCTTAAGTCTTGGAACTTTTGTTTGTGCATAAATCAATTGTCAGGGTGCCTGGGTGGCTCAGTGGGTTAATGCCTCTGCCTTTGGCTCAGGTCATGATCTCAGGGTCCTGGGATTGAGGCCCACATCAGGCTCCCTGCTCAGCGGGAAGCCTGCTTCCTCCTCTCTCTCTACCTGCCTCTCTGCCTACTTGTGATCTGCTCTCTCTTTCTGTGTCAAATAAATAAAATCTTAAAAAAAATAAATAAATCAATTGTCAGATATGTTGCCTTAACAAAATATTATTCACTTATTATATTACTGATGGAATTTTAAGTAAGATTTTAGATAACCCAAAGTTTCATGTGGATATTAAAGTTAGTTTTAGCCATAAAAGCTGATAATTGTGTCCATTGTCATAAAGGTGTTTAAAGAATTGTCCATCGCAGTGTATTGAGGATATTGTAGACACTAGGGCCTCGCCTTCTCAAGAGTGTATTCCCTGACCCAGCAGTTTCACATCACGTGGGAGCTTGTTGGAGTGCAGAATCTGGGACATCCCAGAGCTGTCCAGTCAGAATCTGCATTTCAACAAATCCCCAGCTCACGGGAATGCACCTTCAGTTTGAGAAGCACTGTCCTAGGGGATTGCTGCTTTCACTTGGGGCTTTTTGCTTCATTTTGAAGTTACAAGTCATTTTTAGGGAATTCTAATTATATTTGGGTTTTCTCTCTCTACCCTGCAATGTCTTAAAACTCAAACGAAACCAGTTTAACTTACCCATAGAATTTCTTAAACACGAAGGGTGTAGTCCTGGGAATGCTTAAAATTCCTGAAAAAAGCAGAATGGGTTCCTAATTAGGATATGTTTGATTGCTAAGAATCAGAAGCTAGGAAGACAGCTTACAAAAATCGAGAAGTTCCCAACTGATCAAGTGCCTGTGATACGCTGTTTCAGAGCAAGGAAAGATAATCCCTCCTTCGGGAAGTAGGGGACAGCAGCTCTCCACACATGACAGGACTGCTTCTGCTTGAGTTAGAGCCTTTGCTCCAGCTCTTCCCTTGTCTGGTGTGCTCTCCCCCAGGTATCCCTTTGCTGCCTTCTTTAAGTTTTTTCTCACTTGGTCCCAGTCAGAATCTATTTATTACTGTGACTTGTGCCCACTCCCTTAATTCCTTTCCCCTGTACTACAGTTTTCTCTGTAGCTTGGTTTGTAACATGCTGTATCTATTTCTCATTATGCTCACTGCTTTCTGTTTGCTTGTCCATGCCAGCATATAAACTCCAAGAAGGCAAGACTCTATTTTGTTTGATATTGCCTGCCCATTGCTTAGGACAGTGCCTGGCACATGCTAGGTCTCAGATACCCATTGAATGAAGTAATAAACACTGTCATTAGGCTTTTAATAGTATCTGTGTATATGTGAATGATTTAATATGCAAAATGAAGATCAGCGTAATAGTCAATTACTTTTTATTGCTATTGAGAAATAAGATTTGCCTATTTAATGAACAAATGACCATTTGCAGTATTTTTTCCATATCTATTTTTTGGAGAAAGTCTGGCAGATATGTCTCTGTTTAGTAAGTTGGGTTTATGTTCAGGTCCAGTATGTTACAAGTTGAAGAAAACTGGGTATTTAGATAAACCAAACTAAGTTATTTATTAGGTTAATTGTATTTGTGAAATCTAGCACTGAGATGATATTGTTAAGGTTGCCTTTGTAGCAACAAGTATCTGTTAAACTCAGGACTACCCACCCCCTAATACTTACAAAAATGAACTCTCACTCTAATATTTTTCAAAAAGGCTGTTGCTTTGTTTAATTTTATTTATACTGTTACCACTTTTTTTTAAAAGACCGTTTTTATTTTATTTTTTGTTTCATCTTATTTTTGCAGACAGGCTCGAGGAGAGAGCATCCTCAGATAAGAATGTAGACCCACTTTCTGCTCCACATAACCATCCTCCAGAAGATCCTTTTGGTTCTGTTCCTTTCATTTCTCACTCAGGCAAGTTACATATGTAACATCATCATCATTAAGAGATACACGCAAGAACAGCAATAATAAAAATAACAAAAAAAAAATCTTATTAATATAAAGCCAAAGTAAGAATTAGGTGTTAGTTTCAGAAAATAGAAAATTATTTTTACCTTTGTTATCCTAGTCTTCCTAATAATAGTCTGTCTTTCCACTGGGTTATTCAGATATGTCTTTTGCCAACATAGAAAAATGCTGATTTAGACAATAGAACCATAACTCTCCTTTTATCTTTATTGTTGGATACCAGTGAAACAAATTCATGCATGAATATATCTCTTATTAATATTTAAAATACATTTAAAGATATTTTTATGCTTAGCTTTTGCTTAAAATCCTGTATTTTCCTAGTTTATATGTTCTCTTTTGTGTTTAAAAAGTATTAATGATTTTGTATCAGGTTACTCTTCTTACATCCTCACTTCAATTTCTTTTTTTTGGTTTTAATTTCAGTCTAGAATTTAAATATTATTACCATTAAAAATATCTATATAGTAATATTTTCTATATCTATAGTAATATTTTCTAAGTAATCACTCAATTGACACTGTCAAAGATACTAAGCTGGAATAGGATCCTGCTTTGTCATAAATGGATTTGTGTGTGTGTTTGTGTGTGTGTTCCTAATGGAGAGAAATGAGTTTGATCATAGAAAAAGGAAATATGTTAGAAGAAATAATGCGTCGATAGATGGTAAAAGTTTGTTTACCATATTCAAGGTAACTATCAGCCATGTACTTGCATTCTTTTCCTAATATTTCTCACTCAAGCAAACTATGTATTTGTAATACCAGCATTGCTGTCATGCTGTCATTTAAAAATGCACACAAGTGAGAAAACAAAAAAAGGCACACCTTATAAACAAAAGAAAAACTTATAAATGTAAGTCTAATAAGAAATAGGTGTTCGGGATTTCTGATGAATACACTGAGGCAGTGTTAATAGCTTTTCAATATTTAGATTTGGTTATCCAGGATATGCAGAACAATAATTAGGAGTTTCTATGTATTTTTGTGTTCTGTGTTTTTCTCTTTGCCATTTATTGAAAACAGTCCATTTTGTTGTCATTTTCTGCTTGCTTCTTTCAGATTATCTTTTAATGAATGCAATGACAACATTAATTGAATGGGGAAGACAGTTTACTGTTTCTACTTAATCTGCATACATGTACTCCCTCACACCCCCAATACTAATGCTATTTCTTTTTTCAAACAAAGTATAATATCTCAAAAGGGTCGTTAGAAGCTCTCAAGAACATAGGTATTGAACCGCTTCTGGCAGAAAATGGTTTCTGTACTGCTGGCTCTTTTTCATACTCTGGAAGGAGTTGTATAATCCTTTTCAGGTTTGTACGTATCTATGCAAGTTCCCTGTTCTTTAGAAGAACCCGGGGAAATGAAGACTGGAATCAGGGACTAGAGTAAGCCTCATGGTTGGCCCTTTCCTTGGGAACCCTTATTTTGGGGTTGGCCTTAGATTTTTATAGTTAGAAATATGCTCACAGATTTGAGCTTGATTGTCGTCATTGTTATTTTGTTTTTCTTTTCACCGTGGGCATTTAATTTCTCTATTAAATTTTAAACTTATCAAAGCTGGGAAACGTCAGTTGTCTGTCTTTGAATCCTGTTAAGTAGCCAACCCAGTAAGTATCTAATAATAGTCTTTGGATGTATGAAAAAATTCTGACTATTCCTAAAAATTCATACTCCTCTAAGTGTTAAGAGAGTGACCTTAAAAAAATGATCTTTACTATAAATGTACCCCTCCCAAAACATTTTTTTAGATTTAATGTGACCGTGAACATTGGGATGGTTTAGTTATGAAGAATTGAGTTCACAGAATGGAATAAAGGATGGAATGGTCATAGGTGAGATGTTCATCTAGAAAGAGAAGAAAAGGTGGTCACTTGTCTATTATCAGCACTGTTAATTTGTATTTACCAGATCTAAAGTACACAGTGAAGTTAAAACTAAAAATAACATATTGCCACTGACTGAACTATTCATTATCAAGCTTAGATATACTTTGTTATGTATAATTTTCAGTAAAAATAAACTATTTGGGGTCACTCGTTTTCCTCTAATAAAATAATCGAATCTACTGAAACAAAAATTGCCTTCTTCCGTAAGATTTAGGAAGAAACTGGAAAAAGAAAAATGAATTCTATTCAGTGAAAATACACTCCATTTAACATCGTGAGCATCTGGAGATGTGTAGGACTAGCGGGGAGAGAGAGAGAGAGAGAGTGTGTGTGTGTGTGTACACACAATATAGAATGGTAGGTATATGTGATAAACCGCTTTACTTCAATCTGAGAGTTGACGATTACTGAACATAATTGTATTTTAGGTAAACCATATGGAGAATGCTACTTGAGAATAAAGCGAATTTAGTCATGAAGCAGAATGCTCTAAGAATTTAGCAAGTTTTAACTCCATTGGGAATGTACATTTAAGAGGAAGTCCCATTGTCCTAAATCTAGTGTTCCTTACACTGGTTTTGTTAGGAATTGTGCTTTTTATTTTGAAAGGCAAAATTTCTGTGAGAACTTTTAATCTTAACTTTGGATTAATGGATTAATTTTTAATTTGGATTAATTTTTGCTTTGTTTTTCTTCAGTTTATCATAATTTTACAAAATCAGTTTTTAAACTTAATTTTCTTAAAATACATATGTACTTTAAAAAGTTGGATTTAACAAGGTTTATAATGAAAAAAATTCACTTCTCTTCCTGCTGCCTCCCTGTCCCCTTTCCTTGTTCAGATTCCTTAGAGATAATTTTTCACTTCTGGTATTTAATATATCATACTTACTCTGCTATCTTACTATTACCGAAGCAGCCCCCCCCGCCCCCCCACACTTTTAGATAATAGCTGTGGACTTCCTATTATGGAAAATGAGAATTTAGATTAGTTACAGTGTTAATCCTACTCCCCCCACCCTATTCCCCCCACTCTATCCCCCCCACCCCACTCCAGATACATACAACCATACACCTGTTTTGTTCCCCTCCCCCCACTTCCAGTACAGCTTTAACACAGGTGTTGGTTGTCAAGTGTTCAGTGTGTACATTTTTTGAATATGTAAATATTTGTCACCACTGTGTTCTAGCATACCGTGATTACATTTCTGTTCTTCTATAAGGTTTTATTTTTCCTAGTGTTAATTATAACTCCATTTATAAAAATGACTATGTTTTGTTCCTTTTTTTTTTTTAAATGTACTCTGTTGTTGATTCATCTTCATTTAGAAGTATTAATTTCCTCCCATTTTAAGATGGCTACCTTTGTAATTTTTACCTGGTTACATCTCTTTTGGAGTTCTTCAGTCTTCATTGGTTGCTTTCCGTAACTTCCAAATGCTTATCATCCTAGTATTTTCTTTTGCCTGCCAGTCTTCTGGGAATTCCTGGATCTCCTCTCTTCTCTTCCTTGGTTTATTAGTAAAGCAACTCCTCTACTAGTTTCTTGAGAAAGTGTGCACGGGAGGAAAAGCTTTAAGCTTTTCTGCCTAAAAACATCTTTTTTCCTAACTGACACTTGATTTATAATTTGGCTGGGTAAATAATTCTACATTGGACGTAATTTTCCATGTGAGTTTTTAAGGTATTGCTTCATTGTATTCCAGCTTAAAAAAAAAAAGTCTTCGATTAATGGAATATTTCCTATGCCCCAACCCTAGTTCCCATACCCTCTATTATTTAGATTCCAAAATACCTTTTTCCCCCCTATTTCTCTAATAGCTGCATATACTCTAAAGCTGGTGCAGTTAGCTGACCTACCTTAGTTTGTACACACAGATGCATCTTTCTGATTTGTTTGGTGCCTTAGCTTAGGCTATCACTTTTTTAGGCTTTTCAGAAGATTAGGTGAAGATAACATTTTGATAGACCGTGTTTTAAATGATTCAAATCTAGCTTTTCCTCTTCTTGTTTTTAAACATTTCTTTATGGGCCAAACTAAATTTTGTACATATCCATTTATGCAGAAATCAAGTAATTATATCAAGAATATTTTTGGTGCTGTATGTAAGGATAATATCTTATTCCATAAGATGATATTTTAATTATCATGGAATTATATTTACCTTTTATGTCAGTTTACTAAACTGTTAGTAGAGTGGCATATCATAATTATAATACTGTAATTCCAAAACAACTTTGGGATTATAAAGCCCTGGGGTATAAATCTTAGTTCTATCACAGATTAGCCATGTGATAGAGGGTGTTTGCCTAATTTCTTGGAGGGTTTCTTTATCTTAAACTGGGGATAATATTGGCTACTTGATGAGATTATTGAAAGAACTAAAGAAGAGAATGTTAACACAAAGCACAACATTCTCAGTGTTGTTGCTGTTATGACTGTTGTTGGTAGTATTATTACATAATATTTGTACTCTTTACTAAATTTCAAAATATTTGTATTAAATAAGTTGTAGCTGCTGTCCAGCTAATAGTACTACAAAATTCCAGTAATAATAAGCTAGGATACTCTTAACTACTGGTACCTTTAAATAACATGTACAATCTGTTTTTGAAGCTTTTCACTACCAACAACTGTTTTGGTAGTGCTATTTCTATTTTTATTAAAGCATTAACTACCACTGTTCACTACAGTACACACATAAAAATCATATTAAAAGCATGGTATTCATTCTCCATTAAACCCACACACTCTTCCTTCTCCCCAAGGCATCATTTTACAGTTAGTTTGTATACCAATGCAGGATGTGTGGCTCTGTGAATTCAAGTGTGAACTGCTTAATTTTAATGAACACAACTTCTGAAACATAGAATATTTGAAGGATTTTGTTGATATATAGGCTGTATTAATTGGGTCACTGAAGTTTTAGATTTCATATATTGCATTTCATTTTTAATTAGGTTTGGTGAACTTACTCTTCCAAATCCCAGATCCACCTCATGGTTCTCATTACCTAACAGGAGGTTAAATTGAGTTTAGGGTTAGGAAAGGGCACATTATATATAGCAGATATATGTTGGAACATAAACTATTGCAAATTGTCAGTTCAAGTGCTGTGTCATTTTAGAAGTGATGAGTGTATTGCTTATATTTTTAGATTCTGGTAATTCTTGAAGATCAAGAATTTTGCTATTCTAAGATGTCAGCAATAATGGTTACCATTTATTAAATTCTATTTTGTACATACAGTCAAAACTGAGGCTCAGAGAGCATCAATGACTTGCTTAAGGTCAGATAGTTTAAGTTTATAAGTAGGAATCTAGCTCTGTCTGCTTCTAAACTCTCTTCTGTAAATAGTAGCAAAACAAAGATGTTAAGTGCCCTGTTTTAACTAAAAATCTACATAATAAAAATGTCAGTTTTGTAGCATTTTTAATCTGGCTGGGAAATAGTGTTCACAACTAGCATGATTCTCTTTTTATACTCAGGCCTTGTCACTTGGTCTTTCTTCAGAGAAACAGTACAGATTTTGATAAAGCCTTCTAATCCACTAATCCTTGGGCCTGGCAGGCGCATTGCTGGGAAATGATGGCAGGCAGTATGCTATCAATTCAAAGTGAGCTTTAAAGTCTTACAGCCCCTCCCTTGTACCCTAACTGATGAGACAACAGAAGGCATGTAATTACAATAGCAGTTTCAAGCCATTCATCCTCTATAATCTGATAGCAAAGAAAAGAACATCAAAATAAAATTTCCTTGAAACTGGAAGCTTCTTATATGATTAAAAATGTACCACCTGTTTTATAACTAAAAGAGCTATCCTCTAAAAAATGGAAACCTGTTTAGAAGAGTATGATGCAAACATGCCCCTCTCCCCACATTTTTTGACATTTTCTAAATATTTTGATTTTTTTTGGTATAGTTTTTGAAGGTTAATTTATGTGATTCAAGAATACATGGTTTGCAATATTTATTTAAAATAATGTGGCGTTAACTGGGATTTCACTCTTCTTTCCAAAATGTGTAAAGGAATACTATAATATATGAAAATATGAAAACTGACCCTACAAATTTAACTTTTGAGTTTGGAATACTCTCTTGGGCTGGGCAAGACTATGATGTTTTTGAAATTTTAACATTTAGAAATTTCTTTTTATGAAAACTCAAGCATGAAATGGATGGATTTATATTCTGATATTTACTTGGCAGATTCATGTTCTTAAATTCATTTAGTGAGTTAAGCTTGTTCTTTAGAACCTCCCAGTTGTTTTTATCTGGTTAGTCATTTTCCAGATCACTTAGAATCAGGAGTAGTAGGTGAGTTTCACACTTGTTAAAGTGAATGATAAGCTTCTTGAAGTTAGGAAGTGCTTTATTCATCTTTGTATGCCATATAATACCTTGATGAATGAGTTCATTACTTTAGTAATCTAATATAATCTCTCTTTATACACACACATACCCTAATATTAATGAGCTTTTTACTAAGTAAAATGAATATTATTTAATGTTCAGCTCCTATCAGGTAAGTTCTAGTGTCTTTTTTTTATAGATGAGGAAATGGAGGCTTTTTTGGATGTTTATCTTCTGTGGATTTTGTAGAGTTGAATATTAGTTCATTTGGTGATGAAACCTTATAGTATTTCTAGACCTCGAACCTACAGATTATAAACAACACAAGATACATATTGTACAGTTCAACAAAACACTATTTCCTGAAGTGGAAATAATATGGGGCTTTTTTTTTTTTTTAGGCATAGCTTTTTTTTTTTTTAAAGATTTTATTTATTTGACTGAGAGAGAGAGAGAGAGAGAGAGAGAGATCACAAGTAGGCAGAGGGGCAGGCAGAGAGCTGAGGGAGCAGGCTCCCTGCCGAGCAGAGAGCCTGATGTTGGGCTGGATCCCAGGACCCTGAGATCATGACCTGAGCTGAAGGCAGAGGCTTTAACCCACTGAGCCACCCAGGTGCCCCTAGGCATAGCTTTGTAAAGGAAATCAAAAGAAGTTCAAAACAAGTCTATGGTAGCATTTTGTCGGGGCTTGACGATGAGCTATGTTGAGTATTTGCTTGTGGTGATATTATACTGGTAGTTGTAGAATTTATAGATGAAGGGTTTACACTAGTGTCAGCAGAGAAGTCACTCTGATGTGTATGGCCTTAAACTTGGACGTTATTCAACTTTTTCCTAGTTTTCATATTCCTCGTTTGTAATAAGGCTACATCTCTAAAAATCCCTTCTTGTTTCTTGCTTTCAAATATAGGTGAAGCTCTGAAATAGGATTAATAAGGTCACCAAAAGAAAGAAACAGAAAGAGAAAAGGGAAAGCCAAGTAATGAAAACTGGATAGTAACAATGCATATCTTTGAAGTGGTAGGAGGTCATGACAATGATCTGACATAGAGCAAGGGGAACATTTTTGAAGATGTAGTTAATAAAGTTGAAAAGGAAAGACCATAACAAACTTTTCAAAGCATTTTCATCCTAACATTGTTGTGGGAGCCTAATGATGGGGAGTTATGAGAGAATGTCTGAAAAGCCCTTGGCACTGCATTTGTGTGCTTGACAGTATTAGTTCCTATCCTCTCTGATTTATTTCTCAGTCTCATTGGAAGCATATGACAGGTACTTCATAAATAATCATTAAATGATGGTGTATTACACCAGCAGTACTAACACAGCCTTTTACTGAGTACGTACCACACGCCAGCAGCGTTGTAAGCACTTCACATATGTTCTCACTTTAATCCTTGTTAGACCTTTCAGATGCAAATACTATTGCCATTCCTACTTTACGGATGAGGAAAGTGAGACACTAAGTAGTGCATGATTCCAAGTCATCAAAAGACATTTTCATTTAGTATCTTCTGCTTATAAAGAAAGGGAAGTATGCTATGTATTTTTATATAAACAGTTACCAAATGGTTAGTGTGGCATTTAGATATTTAGTAGGTGCTTTTTACTAACAGTACTGAATAAATGAATCATTGCTTTAGTTAGTTCTGAACTATTATCGTGTAATTCTGTATATGGCCTATTTTAAGCCAGTGAGAATAACTTTAATAAGCGGAATTTATGTGTTTAAGTAAGTACTAGTTCTCTTGACACTTTAGTGATTTCATGCTGTTGTAACTTTTTTTTTTTTTTTAAGATTTTATTTATTTGAGAGAAAGAGCGCACAAGCCAGGGGAAGGGCCAGAGGGAGGGGGAGAAGCAGACTCCCTGCTGAGTAGGAAGCCCGATACGGGGCTCTGTCCCAGGACCCTGGGATCATGACCTGAGCCGAAGGCAGATACTTAACCAGGGAGATACTTAACCGACTGAACCACCCAGGTGCCCCTGTTGTAACTTTCCCCCCCAATACTTTACTTGGAATTTCTCTGAGAGACCATGTGCATGCTGCACAAGAGAATTTAAGACTTTATAACCCTTTATTGACTAATTTATCCAAATCTACATTGTCTGTCTTAGTCACTCGCTTTATTTTCAGGATTTTGTTCTGATTGGATTTTGGCTATTTGCAGAAATCAGACCAACCTCAAAATTGAGGATAAGCATTACTCAAAAAGCTGAAATTTTTGTAGTTTGTAGTTCCAAGGCACAGAGCAGAAATAATATCCTGACTAGAAGCCATCAAAATATTCTAACGTATTTAGTTTAAGGAAAGAAGAATGCCCTATTCAGAGGCAAAAATAAAAGTCACTATATGAAAATGTACAGTGTTTTATCAAAATCAATTCATAGAGAAAGATAACTGAGGTATCCTGGGCACATTCTAGACATTTTTTATTCTTTAAATACATGTTTCTAGTGCTTATTCTAAATATTATAGCTCCCCTTCCACCCACTTGAAAAACAGCCATTTTTTATGTTAACAAAGTAATTCTCAGTAAATAGAAGGATTATTAGGATTCAGGATACATTGAATTATAAGGAAGCATACCTAGGCTGTACTTTGGGGAAATTAAGTAGTGAAGTAATTCTGATTTAAATTTCATAGTAAATCACATGTACAATATTTACTCTAACAACTGGAAGAACCTGTCTGGCCCCAGGAGTAAACAGTAGGAATATCTGAATTCTTTTTTTTTTTAATTACAGGATATTTAGGCAAAGAAATAGATTATAAAAGTTGATGGCACTTAGCTGTGAAGTCACATTTTAAAGTGCTATGCATTATACAGTTGATAATCAGCTTTATAACTGTAATACTTATTTTGACAGTCTTTTGTGCCTATGGAATAGGACTAAAAGCCTTACAATATATTGAAGTAGTTTTAAATTTTGTATAATTCCCATTTCCTTCTCAGTTCTATAGTTTGACAGTGAAGAGGGGATGCTTCACTAGATTATGTTTATTGCAGAAAGTAAAGCCTTCTCTAGGATTGCTGTAACTTGCAGCCTGGAATTTAACTTTTCCTCAGCAGGAGGTACTAGAGAGGGAGGACCACATGTGTTTACATTGCGTTGTCGTGGTGCTTACCATTTAAATTGCCCTTAGTATGCCATTAGAAAATTCACTGCTGCTCATGATTGGTCTTTTTGAAAGTGGTCTTTTTCAATTTCTTATACCGTGTCCCCAACTACAGCTATTTAAAAATCAGAGATATATTGGGGCACCTGGGTGGCTCAGTGGGTTAAAGCCTCTGCCTTCAGCTCAGGTCATGATCTCAGGGTCCTGGGATCGAGCCCCACATTGGGCTCCCTGCTTNTGCTTCCTCCTCTCCCTGTCTCTCTGCCTGTCTGTCTGCCTACTTGTAATCTCTCTCTGTTTCAAATAAATAAATAAAATCTTTAAAAAAATAAAAAATAAAAAAAATNCTCTGCCTACTTGTAATCTCTCTCTGTTTCAAATAAATAAATAAAATCTTTAAAAAAAAAAAAAATAAAAAAAATAAAAATCAGACATATAGTTTCCAGGATCCAGTATGCACCCTTGTGTGTGGATATACATTTGTGTGTCTACATTTTTCTGGCCCTTTTATATATATATATATATATATTTTTTTTTAAGATTTTATTTATTTATTTGTCAGACAGAGAGAGAGCACAAACAGGCAGAGGGGCAGGCAGATGCAGAGGGAGAATCAGGCTCCCTGACGAGCAAGGAGCAGGTAACCAACTGAGCCACCCAGGCGTACCAATTTTTTTTTTTTTTTAATATATGTTTTAAGTAATCTCTACACCCAGTGTGGGGCTTGAACTCACGACCCTCATGTCAAGTCACATGTTCTTCTGACTGAGCCAGCCAGGTACTCCGTTTCTGGCCATTTCTTTCTTTCTTAATTTCTTTTTTTAAATTTATTATTTGTCCCAGGGGTACAGGTCTGTGAATCATCAGGCTTACACCTTTCATAGCACTCACCATAGCACAAACCCTCCCCAATGTCCATAACCCATCCACCCTATCCCTGCCCTCCCACCCTCCAGTAACCCTCAGTTTGTTTTGTGAGATTAAGAGTCTCTTATGGTTTGTCTCCTTCCTGATCCCATCTTGTTTCATTATTTTTTTTCTGGTCATTTCTTATGTGGACCTGAATGCCTTTTAAATTAGCCATAGAGTTGCACTTGTCTCAGCGGTGCCTGGGTGGCTGAGTTGGTTAAGCATCGTGATCCTGGGGTCCTGGGATCAAGCCCTGCTCAGTGGGGAGCCTGCTTCTTCCTCTCCTTCTGCCTCTCCACCCACTTGTGTGCTCTCTCGCTCTCTCTCAAATAAATAAAATCTTAGAAAAAAAGGATTGCACCTCCCCTTCCTCCAGTATTTCTATTCACTGTTGACCGCTGGGTCCAGAAGATGCTAGAAGGGCGGAATTTGGTGGATGAGGTAATTGAGTTTGGCCTTGTTCTGGAGGTGATGATGATGGTTTACTGTTGAGTGCTTATTTTGTGTTGGACAGTCTTCTAGTCCCTCTTTGTAACAATCCTATGAAGTAGAACCTGTTACTGTCATATTATTCCCTCATAATATGATAATTTATATATTTCCTCATTATGCCTGAGGGTACAGAGTATTATTAGCTATGATCTTGTTAGAGATTGTTACTGGGTTAAGTTCATTAGCTGTGTATTAATTATGTATAATGAATACCTATAATGAGGGAATAACAATAAATCCATAAACTGAAATTGATATTAAAAAAGAGAGCTCTTTTTCTTTTTTCCTCTCAAGGAAAAAGTACATGATCATGGTTCTATTTAAAATGCTGAAAAACTAGAAACAACCTAGAGGTTCTACAGGTAAATGTTAAATCTTAAAATGTTATATATACAATGTCTTATGTTTCTATCAATTAATAGTGACTATATTGATACCTCTAAACATGCATTAAAAATGGTAAATGAAAAAAAAATTGGTAAATGAAAAACCCCACAAATTTATATTCACACTGACAATTAGAAAAATAGATCTGGGGTACCTGCGTGATTCAGTTGGTTAAGCATCTGACTCTATTTCAGCTCAAGTCATGATCTGTGTTGTGAGACTGAGCCCCGCTTAGGGCACAGTGCTGGGCATGGAGTCTGCTTAATATTCTCTTTCTCCTTCACCCTCTGCCCCACCCCTCCCACCCTGCCCGTGCTCGCTCTCTCTTAAAAAAAAAAAACTGTATGGCACTTAACACAAATCTATATCTCTATTAATATAGCTTTGAGAAGCTTACAATGTAGACAGAATGAGTAGGAAATGACAGATGTATTTTGGAAAGCACTAGTGGCCGATTGGGTAAAGGAAACCGTTAATTTAGAAGACTAGGATTAAAATAGAAAAATAACAAAGGGAAAGTCAACTGAAGGACTCTGTTCTATGTTAAAATTTCCAGAAGATCTCTGTGTCCTAGAAATGGAATTTCTCTGAGAATTTGTAGAAGCAGGGATGCCTGGGTGCCTCAGTCAGTTGGGCATCTGCCTCTGGCTCAGGTCATGATTTCAGGGTCTTAGGATCTAGCCCCCCGACCCCTCGGGCTCTCTGCTCAGCAGGAAGTTTGCTTCTCCCTTTCATTTTCCCTTTGTGCTCTCCCTCTCTCAAATAAATAAATAAAACCTTCAAAAAAAAAAAGTTGTAGAAGCAGAATTTTCTCAGAGTGTATTCTGCAAAATCATTTATAAAGTTAATAGGTGCTACTTGTACATAAAAGTGTTTGTAGCAAAGCAAATTTGTGAAGTCCTGGGTTTCATAAGATTAAGCAGATTCTTTTGTATAGGACTTGGCAGCACTTTTAATGAACATTTTCCAGGTAGAGGCACATTACATAGCAGCATTTTATAAACTCAGGTACCTGAGACCACAGAGCTATTTGGTTCTTGTAACAGCGACAATGTTCTGAGGGATACACTTTGGAAAACATTCTGGAATGTTCCTGGAGGTGTCCTTGAGCAGGCATGATGGGTGCACATTGTGGTTGGCTGGGTGGGTAAGGAGCTTGAAGTAATAAAACTCTATCATAGAGGAACTGCCCAAAGTGAGGGATGATTGTAAGTCTTTGCCATTATACTTTTTTTTTCTTTTGAATAAAAATTCACAAGAATAAATTTTACAGCTAATCTAAAAGTAACCTTTGTTTTTAATATCAAAAGTAAGCTGTATGGAGGAGAAATCGAACTTGAGAATCAGCATCTGATTTGGTTTTAATCTGTTATAATTTAAGATAAGCCTATTATAAATTTGTAAAGTTACCGCATTTAGCTCTTGGCTGGTTTCATGGAACTGGCAGATGAATAATGGATGAAGATTATATTTAAGTAGAACCTGACCGTGTCTTTTTTCCCCCTCCTCCTCAGCCCTATTTCTCAGGTCAAGGTTGCCAACCAACTGTATGGACTGAGCAGAACCAGTGGCCACTGTCTGTCCTCAGTTGATTGCACCTTTTTGCCTCCCCCAGCTCAGTTGTCTACCCTCTCCCGAAGCACTCCTCTCTTGGCTTCCCTGACCCTGCACTCACCTGGTTTTGGTCCTCCTCTCCATACTTTGCAGTTAGCTTTGTAGGTCCTTCTGCTGACTTCCCAGTGTATTATACCTGAGGGCTCAGTGTCGCGTCCCCTTTTCCTGTTTTGTACTCACTTCCTCAGTGATTTTCTTTAGACTCGTAACTTTCTCTACATACCCTCTACATGGGGAGGACTCCCCAGTCTCTGGTCTCCAGTCAAACACTTCAGCCTTCAAGCCACAGGTATCTATTTGAACTTAAATGCCTCACAGATTACTCAAGCATTGTGTCCAAAATCAAATTCTTGATAATCTCTGCTTTCCTTCTTATTCCTTACTCACTCTTTTCTGTATTCATGGCACTAATATCCTTCCAGAGAGTTTCCTTCCTCAGTCTCGAATTCTTCACTTCCTTCGTCCAGGCCACCAGAATCTCTGCTTTAATTTCTACCATTTCCTTTTCCCTGATCTCCTCGCTTTTGTAGCTCTCTCTTCAGCCTTTTTTTCTACACAGCTTCCCGTTATGTTTCAAATAACAATCTGATCATGACACCCATTTTAAATAAAGCCTTGTAACAGCTTTCCATTACATACTGAATTTACAACAAAATCCACACTCCTCATGGCCTGAAAGGCACTCTCACAGGCTGGTCCTTTCCCCTCTCTTTCCTGCCTCGTCTTAGATGGCATTCCCCTTGCCACTGTACTCCATACACACTGGCCTATTTTCAGTTCCTCAAACATGCCAACTTCTTTCTTGCAGTAGCCTTCACACATGCCCTAACTTCTCCTTGGAGCATCTTTCTGCCTGTCCTTTGCATGGTTGGCTCCTTCTCACTGTTTTAACTGTCATCTCCTCAGGGAAACCTTTGCTGACTCTCCAGAGCAGGTTTCTGTACCCTTTCCCCCACCCCATGACCTGCACCACTGCTGTTATTTCAGAGCGTGCTTGTACTCTTGTCTCTCTGTGCTTGTACTCTCTGTCTCCCACACTTGATTGTAAACTCCTGAAGGCAGAGGCTGTGTTTATTCACCAATGTAACAGACATTTTTTGTTAAACTTAAAAAATGCAGTGACCGAATTCTGAGCTCAAAAGAAATCTCCAAACGTAAAGAGTTCATTTTTTAATGTAACTTTATTGTGTTCTGACAGTACTGGATATGTGTCCCATGGCTGTGAGCTCAAGAGTCGTCACTTACTGTTTCATTCAACAAATATCGATTCACCACATGCTAGGATAGGAAAGAATAAGTGAGGTAAATGATAAGTAGGACTGTGTCTAGGAGCTCATAATCTAGTAGGGAAAACAGACAAGCAAACAAATAATTGTAATACAGTACAGTGAAGGCTTGTTCTGAGTTCATCAGGAGTCCCAAATATGGGTATTTTTCTAGGGGTGTCTTTGCAGGGATCTGGCCTGGACTGGGTCTTGAAACACATCCGGGTCCACTAGGCAAGTCAGGTGTTAGTGGGAGTGCTACAGGGATGTTCCTACCCAGGGCTGGTATGACAATGGTAGATATGTTAAAACAGCAGCATGCCCCTTGAAAACCAAATCTATTAGGTTGCTCTGTTTCTGATAGCCAACATTAAGAGGGTGGATAGCAGGATAATTCAAAATAATTTTTTTAGATCTAAATTTGTCGGGTGGAGCTATACACTTTATGGAAGACATCAGGTCTGAGGCTAAAGATGTGGGAGGACAGAACCCACAGAAGGGCACCCTGTGCTGGCCTAAGGGTTGGGACTTTAGAGAGCCACTGAATGGGTTTAAGCTGTAGCCACATAATTAGTGTTTCAGAAAAGTCATTCTAGTGGCAGGATAGAGGAGCAGTTTGAGGGACGTGGTACTGGAGGGAACAGATTCAAGAGTTTAAAAACACTAACTGGTGAGGAAGGAAGATGATTTCCAGACTTCTGTTGATTTGCAGAACTAGTTAGAAGTGTTGTTTACTAATTTAGTATGAACTGGTGAAGAGCACATTTTAAGAGGAAAGATGATCTCTTTTGAAATTACTGAGTAATAGTAGGATACGTATTCATAAGTATTAGATAAATATGGTAAGTATTCATGCTCAGTATTAGAGAGATCCAGTCATGATCGTGTATGTGGCAATTGACATGTAAGTATTTAAGACCACAGGAGGACATTCAGAGGGAGAAAGCCAAAAATAGAACCCCGGGGAACATACATGCGTTTAGAGAAAGAAAAGTCTATGTATGTATGACCAAGAAGGAATACTCAGGGAGGTGGGAAGACAATAGTAATGACTTCTAAAGAGAAGGTAAGAATGCATATGTAAGTGTAATATGCCGTAGGGACCATGTTAATAACAGGAAAGTAATGGTCCTTCCATCATAAGTTGTTAGCTTTCATGACCACAGACTATACTTCCAACCCTAGCTAATTATTTTGAAAATATCTGATCTTAGTCAAAGGAAGGGAAGGGATAACTGGATATGTGATTGGATCAGTTAAAACTGATCCCTGCATCTGGAAAATCAATTCAATACATCAGTGTATTGGGAGGGCAGTATATTTTCATGTAACTAACACAGTCTGTATGATATACCATAGAGTGAAACTGTAAAGCCCTATATTTGATGCAGTTTTATTTTACATCGTACTGTGAACATATTGGTAGTTAATTTTTTTTAAAGGTAGCATGCCTTTAATGGAATGTTTAGTAGTGAAGATATGATATTTAAAGGAAGACGTGTCATCTAAAGAAGGCAGATGTCCTGGGTATGGTCTCGGTTCAGTACCTGGTCCTTGGTTTTGATCAGATTATGATAATGCACTCACGTTAAGCTAAGTCATAAGACAACCAGAATGCTAATTTAAAAAATTACAGCGAAACATATAACTGAGCAGACAAGCTCTTCCTGCTTGTTGATCTCTTTGGGAAAACTTCATAATGGAGTTGAAATATAAGCAGAAGGTGGTTTGGTAAATGTGGGATCGTGAGTAGAGGCAATTAGCCAAATAATCTTACTTTGAAGGTGGGAGAAGAAAATTTGCCTGTGTACTATATTCAGAGTCCTCTTCTGGGTACCATAAATAAAACTTAGCTGTCACTGAGGGCCTATAGTGAGTAGGTGGTGTGTAGGGTACAGAGGCAAGTAAATCTCTGCACTAGAGGACCTAACCGTCTAGTCGAGCACAAGTGCTGTCTCTAAGCCTAATGACCAAAGAAATGACATTATTTTCTGTAGGTGAACTGGTATGAGGGATTTGTAATGCCTTGTGTTCTTGCATATTGTTTAGTGCAAATGGTTCTTGAAATGTATTGGGATGCCATAGTAATTTTTCTTTGAACCTGTAGGTTCTCCAGAAAAGAAAATTGAACATTCATCCATGAATCAAGAAAATACTTCAGCAAATCCTATCAAGACTAGAAAATCAAGTCCAGTACCTAAAGACCACCGGACTGGAAAGAGAACCACAGAAAATTCATCAGTACAGGGTCAAGTGCAGAAGCGGAATGATGAGTCTGAAAGTGATTTTGAATCAGATCCCCCTTCTCCTAAGAGCAGCGAAGAGGAGGAACAAGAGGATGAAGAAGTTCTCCAGGGAGAACAAGGAGATTTTAATGATGATGATACGGAACCAGAAAATCTGGGTCATAGGCCTCTCCTCATGGATTCTGAAGATGAGGAAGAAGAGAAGCATAGCTCAGATTCTGATTATGAGCAGGCCAAAGTAAAATACAGTGACTTGAGCCCTGTCTACAGAGACAAATCCGGCAGCGGACCAATGCACGATCCTACCAACACACTCCTCACCCCCAGCCGATCACCCTCTGACTTCGGAGTGGAGCCTCCTAAACAGGAGTTTGATGTATTTGGCGCGGTCCCCTTCCTTGCAGTGCGTGCTCAACAGCCTCACCAAGGGAAGAATGAGCAGAACTTCTGTCAGCAGACCCTCTGTCCTAGCGTGGGCTTGGAGCAGGAGGAATTCGATGTATTCACGAAGGCACCCTTCAGCAAGAAGGTGAGTGTTCAAGACTGCCGTGCGCTGGGGCCAGAAGCACAAGCTCTCCCTGGTTGTCCAAAAAGCGTGGATATCTTTGGCTCCACTCCCTTCCAGCCCTTTCTCACCTCAACAAGCAGAAGTGACAGCAACGAGGACCTTTTCGGGCTTGTGCCCTTTGAGGAAATAACTGGGAGTCAACAGCAAAAAGTCAAACAGCGAAGCTTACAGAAATTGTCTTCTCGCCAGAGGCGCACCAAGCAGGATCTGTCCAAAAGTAATGGCAAGCGGCATCACAGCACGCCCACCAGCACAAAGAAGACCGTGAAGCCCAGCTACCGCACTCCAGAGAGGGCTCGCAGGCACAAGAAGGTGGGCCGCCGAGACTCTCAAAGCAGCAATGAACTTTTAACCATCTCGGACTCCAAGGAGAACATTAGCGTGGCACTGACCGATGGGAAAGACAGGGGGAATGGCCTGCAGCCCGAGGAGAGTCTGTTGGACCCCTTCGGGGCCAAGCCCTTCCATCCTCCAGACCTGCCGTGGCACCCTCCACATCAGGGCCTGAGTGACCTCCGGCCCGATCACAACCCCGTCCTGCCCGGGCGGCCCAGACCGAATTCACTGCATGGCTCATTCCATAGTACAGATGCGTTGAAAATGGATGATTTTGGTGCCGTGCCCTTTACAGAACTTGTGGTGCAAAGCATCACTTCACATCAGCCCCAACAGTCCCAGTCAGTTGAATTAGACCCATTTGGTGCTGCTCCATTTCCTTCTAAACAGTAGAGACTTCTGACGGACTCTTGGCATTAACTCCTGTTTCAAGAGAGTATGAATAGTTTTATGAATTTGAAAGAAAATTTATTTGTATAGCTCTTTATGTCATTCATTCTTACAGGTCAATCAGAATAGGTGATTTTTAAATAAACCAAATAGAAAAAGGAAGTATCTCCACAGGGTAGTGACTTGCTGTCTCTTCCACGCAGGAGAAAAGGGAGTGCAACTGCTCACTCTAACCCCGGCTTTCAGCCACCAGACGGGACTCCACAGAAATCCAGGGAAAGCACGTGCCACCTTTCCAGTTGTGTAGCCACTGAAAAGGGACTGGAAAGCTGTGTCATTCTTTTTTGAACAGAATGTCACTTATGTGTGCATATTCTGGGCTCATGGCAGGATCCAGCATTTAAAACGAAGGTTATTTTGTACATACACAGGTTGCGTTTGTGGATTTTTTAAAGGTCTCTTCTCATTTCCACACAGTAAAAACAAAATCTGGCTCTCCTAAAGAATTAAAAAGTTATTATCTGGAGAGAGCAGAGATTTTAATCCTTACACCATTCTCGACAAAGCAGAGCCAGAAGTGACTGACAATTGTGCCTAAAACTGTTGCATTTTAAAAACAAGTGCCATTAATATGGAATATCTACACAGAAGCCTAGAACAAAAACTAAAGAGAAATACCTGATGTGTGGAAAATGTAAAAGAAAAAAATGATACAGAAGAGAGAAAAAAAGTATTTCAGGAACACTTTATGTATTGTTTTTGAATGGCTTCTTGCTCCAAACTTTTACTGTCATGTCCCTAATAAAGCAGATTGTTGGAAAAATGGGGAGTGAGGACAAGGGTTGTATAGAAGTTGTACTTCAGGAAAAAAATATGTAGCTGAAACCCTGAGTTTTTAAGCCGTTTACAACATAAAATCATGTTGCATTGAGTAATGTGCTTTATTAAATTACCACCTTCCCCAGATATTCCCCAAGTAACAAGCAACAGCTTTCTAGTTAGGTTGGGAGGGTGGAGTAGTTTTAATAAAGTGCACGGAACAGTGAAACCCATGAAGCCTTATAGGCAGGACCCTCGCATCCTGCTTGCAAGTACCTCTGCACTGATACGCAAGATCTTCAGATGGCTATAAGGTGTTAGATGATGAAGAACTAGCATCCCAGTTCTGCTAGGTGATGCGTCTCTGGTGAAAAGAACCCAGCTACCAAATTGCCTTTTTTTTTTTATATCCCAAATCCTAATTAGAAACTTGAGATTTTATAGAAATTGTTTAATAAGATAGAAATTACCATATGGATTAATGTGAATACAGTATCTGTGCTTCCTGTGTCTCTGGCTATTTTAAGTTATAATTAACTGTCCTTCCCTATCAACATTTAGAAATTTCTAGAACTGTTAAAGCTATTTACAAAAAGGGGTGGAAACTCTAATTAACTGGCACTCTTCTTGACTGCTATACCTTAAATGGACTTTCTTTGAACCCAATTAAAGTGTATTTTATGAGTAATCTTATTTAGAATCTCTTAATTATAGTGCCCCAAATGGGATGAGCTATTTGCCTGTTTTCACAGTTCTAAACTTGGAAAGAAGCAAAGTATATGTTACTAAACTATATATTCATGTTTATTGTTTCTTTTCTCTTTTATATTTTAAATCAGACATAAATTTGTGGACAAACAGGGAAGCAATATGTGAATCACAGTGTAGCAGAGGCAGACCAAGCATTATATTACTGCTTAAGAGTTGTATTTTGAGAGCCCCGACTGCACCAATTACTTGTCCTTGTGCCAAAGGCAAATATTATGTTTGCACCTTTTTTCCCCCGATTCTCAGGTTGATTAATACTGCTAATGCAATTGCTCAAGTAGATGTTTTTCAAAACTTTACAAGGTAGACTCAAGTGATACTTTCTTTTAAAAGTGAAGAGTTGATGATTACATTTAGTAAATTCAAGAACTACAGTAGGTTTGTATCAAACATTTTTTTTTTAATGAAAGCTTGTTGATATGTACACAGTATGCTTCTTTGACTATTTTAGTCCTTGGCCTTGGTCTCTGCTAGACCTCATGAGTTTCATAATTTAAAAGGGGTAGTAGATGAATTAATGTGGTCTCCTTGGGATGTAAACATGAAATACTTAGATTGTGTATGATACCAAGGCCTGGCTTACACTTGCTTTTCAATACACTGAATAATTTTAAGTGATTTAGACACTGATGTAGACACTTTGGGCTTATAAAGTTGGATGAATTCTAAGGAAACAATTTTGACATTGTTTAAAATATTTCCATTCTTATATTTATTATATCACAGCCCAGTGACTTTACTCTTGAGATTATAGCTCAGAGGGAACATTAGGATTCAACTGGCAACCTAATAGGATAGAAATGGGGAGATTCCTCAGTGTTGAAGTAAAGGGATTTTTCAAGGAGTATAGGATTTGGGTTGCTTTCCATTTTTCACTATCTCCTCCCACTGTCATTAGGATGTAGGTTCTCCAGTGATGTCCAGGTAAATCCCTTATGAGAATTATGAGACTGGAGCTCCCAAGGCATGTGAAAGAGCCTAACAAATACTTGGGACACAGCATTCAGTAAAATTTGGTACTGTTATGGGATGGCCCACTTCTTGTTTAAGGAAGGAAAGTTGAAATTATTTTTCCTGTTATTAATCAGGTGTCCTCTGTGCTTGTTTTGTATGTAGTCATAACTAAACCTGTAATACTTGAACATCACTAAGGGAAGTAAATTAGGAAGTTAGCAAAAATCTGAGGCCAAAGTTATTTCTGTCCTAACAGCTTTAATAATGCTTGTTGATTTTGAATAATCGTTTTAAAAAGTGGACCATTCAGTTAACTTTTTTAAATGTCACTTCAGCACAATTGTTAGTGTTAAAAAGATCAGCTTTTATGGCACTGAAGAATGTATCTGCTGCGACACAAAAGTTGCTTGGTATATGTATTAATTAGATGGAGGAAGAAAGGTTTTAGGTCGGATGAAAAGTTAAGTGAATAGAATATTTATTCAGAAGTATCGATTGGGAAATTGTGTAATTCCTCCACTCACCCACCTCATCCCTGCATGTGTATTTGGGCACAGTTACGACATTATTTGGAACTGTAGAGAGAGACATCTTTTGATCCCACCCTGTTTATTGTTTTAACCGTGATAGGTTGTTGTCCTCCTACTGCTGGTGGAAAAGAGTTAAGGTGGAGCCCACTCTTCCGCTCTGATGTTCATTAGGCAGAGCAGTTTTCTGCTTAGTTCAAGTTTTGGTACTTCATATAAGCAGTGCTAGAAGGTACACACATGTATTAATTAGTATCACTAGTTCTGAGGAGTTTGGTACATTTGTTTTAACATGTGTAGAATGTGCAGTAAACTTTCTCTTCCTTTTATCAAAATCACTCCTCATTGTTAGGTCTGATACTGAGCTGACAGATCTACTGTGACAGCGAGATGACATATCTACTGTGAGAATAGAAATTATGTTTGAAAACTTTTATGCACCAGGGTGTTTATATACTGAGAAGTATAAACACACGCACGCATGCACATGTCACATCTCTCTACTGTGGAGTTAATGTGAATTTTTAATTTTAAATGGAATTGCAACCACAATCATTACTAAAAGAACATTCACTCCTAGGGAGGTTTTACAAAAGCCACTAAAAGAATGAGGTAGACAGATGAAAATGCAATGGGTCATCATTTGGGGTTATTTTTATTTAAAAATTGTGCTTTCGAAAGAATTGTTTTTATTACTACTCTCTTTTTGTGATTGAAAGGTCATCTAATAGTAAGCAGTATAGTAATAGTAAGCTACTTTTTAAATTGCTGGCAAACAGCTTTAAGTGCACTTTCTTTGATTACACTTCCATTTTTTGTTAAACTTGAATTTTCTGAAGCCTTTTATGTACCACTAAGCAAATAACTTTAACTCTTAATAAACCTGATTTACATGTTTATTATATTTCTAGTTGTTACAAAACATACTTTCTAAAGTAACTTCAGTCCTCAAATATAGCTGGGAAACTGTTTATGAGATAGAATCAGTTGTTTTTTTTCTTTCTACATCTAATTAAGCACTAACTGATTTTAATACTTTATTGCCTTTACATTGCTTATTCTTATTGACTGAATTCTGTCCCTCACTTTGTTTTGTTGGAAATTTAAAATTATTTTCTTACTGTATTTATCATACCTACTGTTTTAATAATCTGCTTTCTTTAAAATGCAATAAATCCCAAATGGATTACATATTCTTTGTAATTAGTGACTTTGGAGTTTTTCATTATTTGTCTTTAAATGTTTTGGATGTAGACTTTTATTCAGTTCTTTTATTCATACTACAGACATGGAAGCACCTATTATGCTCCAGCTAGTGGAATAGAAAAATGAATAGGATTAGATCTCTGTCCTTAGGGTAAAGCTCACAGTGTAGGATTTAAGTAAGAAAACCTATTGTGACCTCGCATTCTTGCAACAAAAATACTTCATGGCACAATTTATTCAGGCACTACAATTACTGATAATTACAATGACGAAGGAAAGGCAAAACATGACTCTGAAGTACCTTTTGAACATTTGGCATTGTTTTTGCATTGTGTATAATTTAAACTTCTTAAAAACTGATAACGTATATAACTTAAAAAATATTTGATTAAATAAAATACTGTAATCCTTGATTATGTCAGAAAAGGGGCTTTGGCATGTTAAAGAGAAAACCTGTTTATTGGACTGGTGGACAAAGTTTGGTGTCAAGATCGCATTTTCTTATGTAGTATTTCACAAACTGGAGTCTAGATTTGGTGGCTTGTGGAAAGATTCATCTTGTTATGAACTTTTTTTTTCTTTTTTTGACTTGTAACATCTAAAGTTACATGGAAGAATAAGGGCTCTGTGTCTTTTTAGTAAATGGTACAAAGTGTGGAAACACCACTGTTCAAACTGAGTTATAGTTAACTTCTTTAGAGAAAAACATATCCCACAATTAGAGCTATTTATTTTGAATAGCGAATCCCTCTTTAAGGAAGTCCAGCTCTGGCATCATCTGTAAGATGTAGTTAATTATTCTCATAGTGAAGTTTTATGTTACACATTTAAAAGTAGTTGGCTTTTGCTTCAGATGGTTGGCACTATTGAAGTGACATGTATGTTCTGTACAGTTTCTGATCCCAGACTTAACACAGCGGGACTAGAGCTTTGGTGGCTACCATTCCTACCCTCTAAGGCTTAGAACTGCCACTTTTCACAAGAAACCCCTATTGCTATCATCTCTCCCTTGTGAAAATGTTTCCTTAAAGGCAGTTTCAGTTTGGGGTCATTACCTTACTACCTACTCAGGAAGTATGGTACAGAATTTCATGGGACATTGGTACCCAACAGCATCTGCACGTCTTTTGAGTACACACACAGTAATTGTGATGATGTGTGGAAAAGACACTTCTGTCCCTCCCCGAATAGCTGAGCTGTTTCTTCATGCATTTTGGTGGGGCTGGAATTACCCGGAATGAGGACTTCAGGTGGATACAGATCTTACTCAGCTCAACAATTGGCAGGAATCCCGAAGTGCAGGCTTTGCCCCTTGACTTTTACTATAGGGCAAAGGATCGCTCTGGGTAGGTACCTGCCAAATGGCGTTGCACAGCTTTATGCCAGTCAGTCACAATCTTCAAATCGGTTACTTTGTCCAGGTAGGATGCCAAAGGATGTGACAGAGATGCCCTGAATCTTCATTCCTGATTCTAAAATATGATTTTGAAGCTGTTATGTATTATAAAGAATGACAAGCAGCACTTAATATATTTAGTAAACCCAGTTTATTTACATCATACATATTTTGCCATGCAGCTGACTGAATTGCACTCAGTGTAATAACAAAAAAGACAAGCACTATCTTTTGAAAATGGCTTTATATAGAAAGATAATTGCCTCAAATGAGTTAACGATAACCTTATAAATCACAATAGACAATTTAAAACCATCACGGATAATTTTTTTTTCATGGATAGTTTTAAAATGTATGTGTAAAGTCTGTAGGTAAAGAGCTTTTATAATTTACACACTGTAAAATTAAAACCAGTTTTTTTTAGTATGGTAGCTGAATAGTGTACCTTTAATCTTATTTTAATAAATCTATAAAAACAAAAATAACTTAAATATACATTATTACAAGGCTCAGATTTGTAGGCAATTTTTAAATATTCTCTCATGTTAACAATGTCTTAAAAAATTTGCCAGTAGTGGTATGCACACAGTAGGTGGTCAATAAATGCTGACATACAGAAGTGTTTATAGTTGACAGCAATCCACATTCATACATTCATTCCCTACTTTATAATAAAATATATCATAGTAAAGATGAACATGAGAGAGGATAGGTTTCTTAACAATATTTAACATTTTCATAAAAAGATGAAATGTTCATATGGTATAATTCTCCCTACAGTCAGACCTGTATGCCTTTTAAATTAAAAAAAACAGTCGTCAAACATAGTACGCCCTTTTTATCCATTAATTCTGATGGCAAGTATTAGATAATTCATACCCTCTAACAAAAAACCAGGAATGTTTTTTAAAAATCAAGAGAAAATAGAATTTAAAGTTCAATGTTTCTATTTTGAGGTTTTTTTTTTTTTTTAAGATTTTATTTATTTATTTGACAGAGAGAGAGAGATTACAAGTAGGCAGAGAGGCAGGCAGAGAGACAGGGAGAAGAGGAAGCAGGCTCCCTGCCGAGTAGAGAGCCCAACGCGGGCCTCGATCCCAGGACGCTGAGATCACGACCTGAGCCGAAAGCAGAGGCTTTAACCCACTGAGCCACCCAGGCGCCCTTGAGAAGGTTTTATAGTGAAAATGGTACCAGGCCAAAAATAACTAGACATTTCTATTTTTAAATAAATTTTAACTATTCTCTGTATTTTATTTGGCTAAAATGACAAAATCTCTATTTAAAATCAATAATACCATGTTAAACCCATAAGGGTTGTTTTGGGGGAAAATATATCCTATTATCATTACAACAAAGTCTTTTCATCACTCAGGATATGGATCAAATTTGTGGCCTTATGAGGCAAAGTAGCCATTTTCAAAGTAGTGTGTTCCATCATCATAATGGGTACAATACAGCACCCTTAGCCTACTGGGAAGATTCCCCATGCTGAGATGCTAGTATGGCGAATTTATACTCCAAAAACACTATACTGAAAAGAAACCAAAATTTTACAGATGTATAAACTGAGGCACATTAAAGTAACATCCCTAATATGAGATATATAAATGGCAATGTGGAAATAAGCTTCACCATCAATCAACACTTCTCCTGTTATTTAGTAATTCCAATGTTCTGAAGATACACCAGTATTTAAAGCAGCTCATATCAACCCATTAAGAAATCTGGATAATATATTCCAATGAACATGTTTTTGTGAATGCTTCGAAAGGAATTTAATTTACACATATGAAAACACCAAAGAACAAGAAGAGCATTGTATGCTAGGGCAGTGAGATCGATTTCTTAGGTATATACAACAAAGAGTAATGTTTTAGGCCCAAATATTAGATCGTATGTATCAATACTCTGAGCTGTCAATAAAATGCTAACACATGCACAAACAGGGAAAGACTAGAGCACAGGGGAATAATCCTGTCATCAACTGGGGCATCTGCATGACTTTGTTCTAAGGCTTAAGATTAATTTCAGGGTCAACCCTGGGCCATCTGGACTCTGTGGCCTTGAAAGTAGCACCCATATAACTGGGAACCCCCATCCATCAAGAAATTTAATAGGACTGCAAATTCAGAGGTGAAACTATTTTGATACAGGAATTTCGGAACCAAAAATCTGTAATCTACTGGCAAGAGTGCAGTTATTATATGGAACTAAGTAATCTTTGAAATTAAAAAGCTTAAAAGTGAATGCCTTGGTTATTAGACCACAGAATTTGTTGCCTGATCATATAATCAGTTTTTAAAGTGATTCTTATCTGATGGGAAATGACAATGCAAGTTCTTTTCCTCTTAATGCCTCTCTCAACTTAAAGGAGGAAAGATGTAAAGTTTTTGTTCTAGCAAACTAAAAAATCCAATGTTCCTAAGGAGAAGAGAGCCTATAGCTAAAGGAAATCATATCTTAAGTGCCAGTTTCTCACAAACTGTGTATTTAAAGGCTAGTGATGATTCAACACCACTCTCCTGGCTGTGTTAAAGCACAGGCTCTTGCAACCCTGGCCTTGATGAGGCACTTCAACTTGATCAACTACTATAAGTATCTTCTATAAGGAAAGGAATCACACAGGATGACTCCATTTTATAATGGAGGTAAAGCCCTTCCTAAGGAAATTAAGCTGGTGCTAAGTAAAACAATACTATTTCTACACTGGTTTCACATTCATTGTTATTCAGATGTTTCTTATAAATGTCAACTAATTTTCACTTTCTGTACAAGCAGCAAATCAGTAGTTTCAAGGGCTGTAAAGCAGTTATTATTATAGATCCCCAAGTTTATTTTTCCATTTTTATAAAGTATTACTCATGATATATTAAATAGGAGGAAAAAGGAAAAACTAATGTGAATCTTAGAAACAGTGGGGAAGACAACTCCCCGTGACATATTGCTTACCAACTGAATACAGCAGGTGGCCATTCCTGCATTCACAAATGTGAAACATAGTCTGGACACGGCTTGCTGTGTCTGTACTGCATGACGTACACTGTTGACTGATGCCACCAATATAACATCACTACTGCAAGGATATGCCATATCTGGTGGCTTGATCCGAGGTAGTTGAGTTGTCCTAGAAGGGAAGGCAGACACATAAGAATATTTATTGTAATATTTTGATATTAAAATTTTTATCTCTGGCCTTGGAGATATGGCTTCACAGCGAAAAGATCTGGGCAGTGTCGGAGCACCTGGAGCCTGACAGGAAGAGTCATCCAAACCCCAATTTTTTTTTTAAGAAAGGATGAATTCATATTTGGGTCTACTTTAAGGACATCGGTGAATTTTGGAAATACTATTCCAAGTGTGTCTTCCAATCTAATTTGGTTAATTTCAGGAATCTGATCTTTTGTCTCCCCTGTGTCATGTCTTACCTATTTGGATATATGTGTCATGGACTAATCCACAAAATATAAGTAGTATGGCTTTATCATTACTAAGGTTGATTAGTTCATATACAACTTAGGACTATTTCTCTTTGTGCTTAAATTCCAAGGAGATTAGATAATTAACATTTGGGAAGCTTCTTGAAAAAGAACAAAATAAAATACAGACCTGTAGAAATTTAAATATAAATCTCTTTTCCTTACTCATGGTGCTTCTATGGTCATGTAATGTAAATATTCTCTAACCACCATCCCTGTCTCTTCTTACCAAGAGAAAGAGTACAGTATGTAGATTTTAAAGTGTAAGTCCACACAATCCTTTCTGTAGGCTTCCTAGCCTTTTTGTGGTGCCAAAGCATACTTTGACAGTCTAGTGAAACCCACAGACTCGTTTTCAAAAGCACAAAACACAGAGGATTACAAAGAAAATTGATTAATATAAACATTGTATTGTCATACAAGTATCATAGATCCACTTAATTCTGTCCATGGACATCTTTGGGGATCTTTAGACCCCATCAGATACCACTGTGCTGTTTCTATATTTTTAAAAATTTAACTGAGCTGAAAGTAAGTTCTTAGGTGCCAATTTGTTGATTTCACAGTATTCACCCGCCATCTCACCACTGCTCGTTTCTCTCTACAGCCAGGTCGTAAATGGGGACTCACGAGACAAGGTTTCTAAGTCACTCATTCAAGAGTATCTGAAACTATCACTTTTATCTGTGAAGACTTTTTATCTCGTATGGTCTTCATATCTCCACTGCTCCCACTGTGCCTGCACTCTGCCACACATTCAGCTACATGGGGGCACAGTTTATGTCAAGCTCATCTGGCAGAAAAGTTACATAACATTTGACCTTTTATAGGGATCTTATGTTAGACAACAGGAAACTTCTGATATGAATAGTTTAAGGCATAAAAATACTATTGCCACAATCATGTAGTGTAGAAAAATTTCATGGTTTCATTTCCTACATGTACTTGTCATGAAGAAAGTAGTAATACAAGAATTATTAATAAAGTGATCTAAAAATGTATTTTGCCAGATCAGTTTTCTGAGGAAAATTCTGGCCCTCCCTGAAGGATGACTGGTCTTCAATGAAGGGTTATGTCCCAATTACGCTTTTTTTTTTTTTAATTTATTTGACACAGAGAGAGAGAGAGAGAGATCACAAATAGAGAGGCAGGCAGAGAGAGAGGGGGAAGCAGACTCCCTGCTGAGCAGAGAGTCTGATGCAGAACTTGATCCCAGGACTCTAAGATCATGACCTGAGCCGAAGGCAGAGGCTTAACCCACTGAGCCACCCAGGCACCCCCAATTATGCTCTTGAATCCTTATGTTTACACTCAGGTTCTTCTTCTTCTTACTCCACACTTATTTAAAATTCACTGGTGACAAACAAGTGCACAGAAGAATGCCTGTGATCTCTTCATTCTCTAGGTCAGGGTTTCTCATCCTTCTTCCCAACATACATCATGAGTAGCATAATCCTATCTTCAATTCACTGTGGAAGAGATTCTTAACCCAGGAAGGAGGGACAAGTTTGCAATCTGAATCTGAACCACTGCCCTACTTCTAGCTCCTCAAACCAAAAAATCCTGCTCTGTGTACTTTGTTACTCTTGACTAAAGCCAAAGAACACCTAGACTAGTATCATTCTGTCCCTTACTAAACTACATTCTCCACTTACTGGACTGAGGTTGAGGAAGATCATCTAATCAAAATAATAGTTGCTGACATATATTGAGTGCTTACTATTTGTGAGGAACCTTGCTTTATAAATGGTTCATGTACATTTTCTCATGTAATCCTCACAATAACACCATGAGAGAAAGTATTATCTCCATGCTCAGATGAGGAAATGACCTAAAAAAGTACAAGTAATTTATTTAGCTCATGCAGCTAGTAAGTGGGTGATGTGGATTTGAACCCAAGCAGTCTGACTCCAGACCTAAGTTCCTAAACAAGCAAATACATATTCTGGACAACATTATTCATTCTACCCACTGTCCTCTTAGTTATTTTCTATCAAATGTTGTTTTTTTCTGGACTGAAGAATCAGGGAAATCTGTCCTTCTATTGAGTTACTAGCTTGTTTATATCTTGGAGATGTGAAGACCCTTAACTTATATTTTTCCCTTAGCACTTGGTACTAGGAAACTGAAAGACAGATTGGTGGCCTCTATCTACTTTTAGAACCTCATGATGGATATATGGTGAAGTAATCCTAACCCTGGCTTCTTTTTGTTATCTTATTTTTCTCTGTCTCTTTTCTTATTTCTTGTTTTGTGGATCTCTACATATATAAATAATTTTTAAAGATGAGTTGGTATATAAAGAAGTCAATGGTAACTGATAATTAGTATTCCACAAAAAAAGCAGTGATTAGGAGTCAGAAGGTTCCCAGCTCTGTCACTAGTTCATAATTGGGAAATGGTGGTGACCTCATCTACTGCACTCAAGTTTGTGAAAGTCCTTTGAAAGTTAACTTTTTAGATAACATTTGACAATAGGAGAGCCATTCTGTGACCAATAATACTGAAAAAAATCTAACTTTTGATACTCTGAAGCATAAACTTCCACCGTATATTTAGAATAAAGTCATGAGAACACTATAAAAATGATCCTCACCTGGAAAGTACCGTTCTGGAACTTTGGAAATGTAGAACAGGAAAGCAAGAAGAGCAATCACATACATCACAATTACACGGGGTGCAAAGTCCTGAAAAGCAAAACATTTTTTCACAGATCTTTTTACTGTGACTGAATTCTTAATTTATTATGAATCTAATTCACAGATTAGGTAGAATTCATAGGTGGAACTTAACCTTGTTAAATCTCAATTACTTTTGTAGACAGTCTCCAGTTACAGAAATCTTGCTCTCAATACTGTAGTAAATAGGTGCCTGGCTGGCTGAGCTGGTTAAGCGTCTAACTCTTGGTTTTGGCTGAGGTCATGATCTCCTGGTTGTGAGATCGAGCCCCTGTGGGGCTCCATGCTCAGCGCAGAGTCTACTTGGGATTCTCTCCCTTTCCTTCTTCCTCCCTGTAGGAAATGGCCCATAGAAGTGCAACAGAGTACTCTAAAGGTGAGGGAACCAAAGGAGCTAGAACTTTAACATGGTTAAAGGTCCTAAGGACACCCAACTCCAACTGTAGATGCATGGGTGGAATGCATATGGGGAATGGAGTTACCAGCGGAACAAGCAAAAAAACTAAGATCAGAGACTTGTGGTTAGAAAAGACACAAGAGGTTTGGGGGCACCTAGGTGATTCATTCAGTTAAGCGCCTGCCTTCAGCTCAGGTCACAGTCCCAGCATCCTGGGACTGAGCTCCACATCAGGCTCCCTGCTCAGCAGGGAACCTGCTTCTCCCTCTCCTTCTGCCCCTGCTTGTGCTCTTTCTCTCTCTCGCTCTCAAATAAAGAAATAAATAAAATCTTAAAAAAAAAAAGAGGTTTGGCCCAACAATGAAATCTGTTCACCAACCCAGATAAATGGTCCTCCTGAATACTACTATATGAAGCAGTCCATCTCTCAGCTCTAATTGGAAAGCTTTTTGTTGCCCTAAGAAAATTAGCCAGCTAAAATCTGTACATATTGATTCTAATTCTGGTTGTAAACCTAATTCACAAGAAGCCATTTAAGAAATAAAGACAAATTACCTCTTTCCACAAATATTTGAGAATTATCATGGCCCTCCTGAAATCTTACATTCTAGGAATAATGAATATGAGAACACAACCGTACTCTGCTTCCCAGGATTAGCCGTTCTGGAACTTATCATCTTCGGTTAAGCCTCTCTCTCTCTCTCTCCCCAGCTTTTAAAAATTACAGCTTATTGGAGAATTTCTCGGGATGTCTCCCTCTGCTTCTTCACTGGAATGATCTGTGATCACATTAGATTTCTATCTTTCAGAACCACTGTTTTCCTAAACCATATTTCTATTTTAAGACTTGTGAACACAGGAAAGCTCCCATATTTTTCTGAATTTCTCAAAAATCTACTGGCTCAATAGGTCTGGTTCTCTTTTTCATTATAAGCTTAAAAGGGATGTGTTTACTTTATCTTAAATCTTGGTCCCTTCTATGCCAATAACCAGTTATTCATTTTGGGTTAGAATTAAATCTAGAGTTGCAGTTCACCATTGTATTTTCTTTAACTTATATTCAGGGAATTAAAATTGGTAGAGAAATGATGTTTTCACATATCAGGATCACTGAAGTTCCTCATCACCACTGTCTCACTTCCTTCCAATTTCTTAATCTTATGAAGAAAGCATCACACTGTTCTCAAGTTGACAAAGTGACCAAATCATATCACTCAACTTGCTATATCACAGAATTTCCTTTCTTTCTAGTTTTATACGCAAATGCTTTCTACCATGCTGTTGCCAACTTCATGCAAGTACATCTCAGCCTACTATTAGTTCTACCGTCTTCTAAAAAATATATGATCCTTTTGAATAAAACCTGCATTTAAATCCCCATATTCCAAAAAAGGCCCCATTACAACAAGTACATATTATTTCTGCTAGATTTCCTGGCATATTTACTGATGTTAAAAATTCTTAAGTTTACTCTCAAGCGTATTCTTAAAGCATTTTTATGTGGCTCTCTGATATCTTAAGTCTTATTTCTAATCCCCTTCTCAAGAATACGGAGGCATTCTCACTGAGCTACCTCCTAAATGCACTCTGACTTGCCCCATAATACCTAACTCTAAAAGCTCTTCTTTTACTTGCCAGTATATTGTCCTTGGTGGGTGGGACATGCTCTTGTGGCTCCAGCTACCAATACAGTAATGATTTTCAAATCTTCATCACTAGTCTCAAACTGTGACCTAAATTCCAACTCCTTCTCTACCTTTACGTCCCACAGGTGCCTCAAACTCAACAGGTCCAAGGAAAAATTTTTCCTAGCTCCTTTTCCTCCCCCCAAATCAATCAATCAATCAATCAATCAATCAATCAATCCCTCCTAGTTCCATATTTGTATTCTCATTGGCATTATCCTTGCCATAGCTAACAAGGTTGGAAACTTAGAAGTTCTCTTCCACTGATAAGGACTTGGGTATTAATACACTCAGGGTAGCAGAAGGAGAATTAAGAACATAACATTTCACAGAAAGACATCTTGGAAAAAAAAACAGTAGTTACACTTCTTTTTCCCACAAAGCATGCTTACTTATATAGATGTGAACATTATGGCATTAATATGCAATTATAAATATTTTTTCAAATGACAGAGACCCACCCACCTGGTCTGATTACAGTCTAATTTACCCAAAATGAATACAATTGAAAGGACAAAAAAAAAAAAAGAAAAGAAAAATACTGACTACACTCAACCTACCTGTACAATAGGAGCCCCGACTCCTCCATTGAGCCAAACCCAGTGAAGGGTAGGGATCACTCCATATCCCGAAACGGAACAGAAAATGATAGAGCGGAGCCTCTGCCACTGCTGTGTGAGGTAACTGGGATGGATCTGCGCAAAGAACACGGCCAGGATCATGGCAAGCACTGTGATCAAGTACACCTGACGCCAATACTAGATGGAAAGGAAATCAAATTTTAATTGTTATTAAAAATAAGAGAAGGAAAAGAGCAATTCTGGCTTTTACATTACACGTTCCAAACTTATTTATGTGGTTTTTTCCTTTCTAAACATAATTAATTTCCTTCCTTAAAACACTGCATGTTCCATACAATGATTAGGTGTCTTAGGATGACAAAGTGAGCTGGCAGAAACCATATTTATTCATACAAAAGTATTTTCTGAGGGCCTGTTATATGCCAGGGACAAACTAAGTCCCGTAGAAACAAAGCTGACTATGACATGGACTCTCCCAGTGGGTGAGCTCAGACTATGGGAGGGGCAGACATGAACAAATGATTAGAATCCAATGAGAAGTGCTGTAACTGAGCTGTGAAGAGAATGCTGTAGAGCCCTGGGGGCCGGGGGGCATTTGCTACCTGGAATAGCTAATAAATGCTTCACAGAGGAGATGGTATCTAAGCAGACGATGCTTGAGGAATATATATGATTGTGTGGGAAGAGGGAGTTCTCAAAGAAAAGGAACAGTACACACAGTGGGAATGGTTTGAGAAGGGAGGCTGAAAAGGCAGGCGTACTGTCAGGCTCAGGATTTGGAACTTTAACATGTTGGCACTGGGGGAAGAGCAGGTTCTTTAAGAATGAGATGACAGGTCAGCTTCTCAAACTGACTTATTAGATAACTCTGACATCAGTGTGAAAAAGAAAGCGGTGAGGGGAAGCCAGCTAGAAGCTATTAGAATAACTTACTCAAAGAGAGAATGGAGGCTTGTTGAACAAGGAAGATACAGATGTGAGCAGCGGACTCAGGAGACTTTTTTAAAAATAAACTCAAATCTTAATGGTTGACTGGATGTGTGAGAAAGCAGTAGAGGATGGCCAGACTGTTTCCATTATGAAAGGCCATGTAAATGGCTTCTACTAATGGAGCAAATGAGCAGATAATCCAGATGTGGTGTTTGTGTGGGTGGGGGAGAGAGAATGGGAAAGCATGAAATGTGTATTTTAAAATATATTACATTTGAAAAGCTTACAGAATATTTAGGTATCTAACTGAACAGCTGAAGCTCAAAAGTTAGCATCACATAGAGCAGAGTTCTTAAGGTGGGCTCCAAGGACTTCTGTGGGGCAATTAGCTTCCTGAAATCACATGTCAAATTGTTTGGTTAACTTGTACCCAAATGTACACCCTCTGGATGGAGGGTCCAGAGTTCTCAAACTCATTCTCAAAGCAGCCTATGTTTCTTAAAAGATAAAGAGCCACTAAAGCAACTGAATATTTGGAAATGATTAGGTACCAGAGGAAAGAAAACAATTTTTCCTTCAAATGATCATTAGCTCCAGTGGTTCTCTTTTCTCTTAGAAACCTAGCTTTTCTGAAAAGAGATTTACAAGAAGTGTCCCACCACTCTCTTGAATTATCAGGTATGTTTGAGAAAAGTTAAACAGAAAACGGATTAGCTTTCAGAGAAGGAATAAGATAAGTAAAACAATTCAAATATGACATGACTGCACTCACAAGCTCCTAGTTATCAGCATATCCCAAATTTCCTAAAAAATATAAATGGTTTCCTGCAAAAAAGGTGAAAGCTGAGCAGATATGAACAGTTTATTATTAAAATCAAATCAATTTACAAGGTTAACTGCACATATATTTAATTAAATGCTTAAGTTCCAAAGTAATTAGGCCTAAAGAGCAAATGGCTCAGATGTAAGTGGCTACAATCAATAATTCTCTTACTTCAAACCGAATTTATGATTTTTCTCTTTGCTAGTTTTATACTTTAGCTTCACTGGCAGTTACCTCTGTTATTGTGCAGAGACAAAAGTCCTACTTAAGAATTCTCAAGTCAGAGGAATCCTGTGCTACAGCCAATCTTCCCAGTACACGAAGGCTTGGAGCACCTGTTACATGTGGAGGGCTTGTGGAGAGGTCAGGCTCCAGCCCTTTGTGAACAGGACTACAAGCACCTACGTCTACTGCCCCTGTGCAGCTCTGTCCTGGCTCTGAAAGTGAGGGAACTAAGGACAAAAGAAAAAGAAAAGCGTCAGGTAGGCAAGCAGGAAGAAGAGAGAGTAGAGCTGATGAGGACTTCCCGAATGGGAGTCTTCAGAGGTGCTGAGCCCAGTGGAAGACTGTTTACCTCCTTGGCTGGGACATGAAGTGATGAGATAGAGGATTATATTCCATAGTTTGGTGGGCCAATATAATCTGAAAGCAGTGTTTCAAATGCTGCTTTGCACAAGGCAACAAGTGACCTTTGTGACATCAGAGTCAAAAGTAGAGTTGACCTCTAACTCAGAAGAGATATATATTTGTTAAAGTCACTCACCACCCAGCTGGTCTGTGTCTATGCTTACCTCCAAACATAAGACTAAAAGAAGGAAAACATATTTCTTATGAAGAATTTGGTCAGCATGCTCACAGTCAAACCCTTTATTTTTTTCACTGAGAGAGGAGTAAAGGATCAGGGCAAATGGAAAACAGCAGCCGGCTTCATATTTTATCAAGTGCTAACTTTAACTTCAGCTCTATAAACATAAAATACATGTAATGTGCATCTGAGGAATCATGTAGCTATATAGATTTAGTGGAAACATTAATAACTTAGTGCTTACATCCATTTTAAGAAATAATCTTTAAATATATATATTTCAGTGGAAAATCAGTAAAATGAGTATGGATATGGTAATAGATATGAGAGATCACAGGGCCCTTTTGAAAAATGAGTTTATACATACATAAGACTCATATATTTCTTCTATAAGTTAATTATGTGTTTATTCAGAAGTTCAAAGGAACCATAGCAAAAAACACATGATCTATGTGAAAGGTAGAATGTAAAATGTTTTAAGTTACTTACATTATTACAATAAAATGCATAAAACACCCCAGAGACATAGCATCCCAGTATTCCAATAGAAATTCCTGCATAATCTAATGCCATCCATCTTCGACAGGTTTTTTCTGATCGATGGCAGGAAAAAAGATGATAGCCCACAGAGCAAAGCATACAGACCTATGGAAAATAAAACAAATCTTAGCGAAGTGAAATAAAAAGAACTGAAAGCAACTCATGTGTGAAGTTCAGGTAAGTGGTTAGGTCAAGTCTGGGCTTTTTGGTCAAACAGACTTGAACTTGGATTCTGGCTTTGTCTAAAAGGCAAGCCATGTCATTTTTATAGGTCTTAGGTTCCTTCTGGGTAAAATGGGGCTAACAGTAATAAATTTAAAATGGTAGATATTTTATAACATAAAATTTTAAATAAGTAGCACAGCAGTGGGAAAATTATATAATGTAAATGTTTTTAAAATATTGGGGTATTTGGATTCACGAATGAGTTTCCTTTTTAAAAAGTACCCACTAGAAGTAGTCCTTAAGAAATTAATCAAAGAACATAGAACTGTACGATGTAAAAACATAAGCTCCTCCTACTTAAGCTGCTCCCCAGCAGTAGCTCCTGATAACATTTATGTGTCCTAAATATCTTCAGTGAATGTATCAAACACCTATGATCTACGAGTCCACACATACACACGCTACATACTTTTTAATCAAATGGAATCACATAATACATTCTGTTCTATAATTTTGCTTTTTAAGCTTAAGACTTTCCACGTCCATATGAGATTTCATTGTCTACAGTTTACTTTTGGGATGTAAGTTAAACACAGCTTTGTTGTGTCCAAGAAAAAAATAACTGTGACTTACGCTAACTTTATATGTTGCCAAATTGAGAGCAAAGCTAATCTGATTCAAGCAGCTGCTCTGAAGATTGATAAGGTTTTCATGGCTGAACTCCCTCTAGCCATTAATTACCTGCTGTGTGTCATGCCTTGGGGATACAAGGATGAGACCTCTACTGTCTGAAAGATTTTCCAGAAACAAGTGGACAAACAAGTGGTGATGTAAGAAATCACAGTGAGAAAATAGAGGAGGGAGGGGCCTGGGTGTGTGGGTGTATGTGTGCATTTGTTTGGTGGGTGAAGTGGTGGGGAGAAGAGCTTCACAGAAGGGCTGCCACCGGAGCTGGATCCATAAGGCTGTTCTGGCAGCCTTTATATTCATCAAGAATATAAATAAAGGTGGCCACGTGTTTATTGGAGGGTCCACAGAAAAGCAGCATATTGAGAAATACAGAACCATTAAGGAATGTCACATGGCCCTCTTCATAATACAATTATGACAAGTTCTACACCTCAGAGAGTTTTAACGTCAATATTATGTACGAGGTGTGATACTATTTTAAAGATTTTAAGAGCAGCCTTATGGAAAGGCTAAGGTGGGAGGTTATAGGAGTAGCCCTGGAGAGCAATGACAAGAGTGTCTAGTAAGCCAGTGACGGGAGGGGTGCAGCAAATGGCACAGATAAACAATAAGTAGCACAGATGTGATAGGAAGTAGGTCAAATAAATATTTTGTAAGCAACTGCTCAGGCAGAAAAATGGTCAGCTAGCCAGTCTATAGTCTGGTCATTAAATAAACCTAATCATGGGCGCCTGGGTGGCTCAGTGGGTTGAGGCCTCTGCCTTCAGCTCAGGTCATGGTCTCAGGGTCCTGGGATCGAGGCCCATATTGGGCTCTCTGCTCGGCAGGGATCCTGCTTCCTCCTCTCTCTCTGCCTCTATGCCTACTTGTGATCTCTCTCTCTCTGTATCAAATAAAGAAATAAAATCTTTAAAAAAAAAACAAAAAAAACCTAATCAGGCCCCACAGCTTCAATATCAATATTCAAAACAATGTAACCTAGCCACAATGTCATTTCTTCATCGATAGTCTGAAATCTTCATCACTGTGGCTTTGGCTAGTAAGCCACAAATCTGAGTTCACTGACCCAATTAAACATAACTCTCGGAAGTTTGGTTATTTTTCTCAGATTACCCTTGAGATCAAACACAGTAAATCCAGAGGGACACCCTGGTGTGTATTCTTGTTGACAAGGAAAGATCTCATTGTCACAATGTTGAGTGACACAAAAAAGCAAGCAGAGATGATCACAGCTCAGAAATACGTAGGCAGGTAGGTGGGAGGCAGCCATGCATACACAAATGCCAAATGTGGCTACCTCTGCAAAGTGGAATTTCAAATGGCTTTTACTCTCTTCCATACACTGTTTCGTTTGTTTGAATTCCAACGTGAGTATATTTTATAGCAAGAAACAACAATAAAGCTAAAAGACAAAAATTACACTTTCAAAAGGAAATTAAAATATATAGTGTTAAGAGAGAACACTGAGTTTTTAAAAAGTAAACCTATACTTAGTATCTGTTCTAAGGTTTAAAAGAAATCTGTTTTAAAAGAAATGTGTTATTAGAATTCCTTAAAAAAACTGAAAAATTAGGGATGCCTGGGTGGCTCAGTTGGTTAAGTAGCTGCCTTTGGCTCAGGTCATGATCCCTGGGTCCTGGGGTTGAGTCCCGCATTGGGTTCCTTGCTCAGCGGGGACCCTGCTTCTCCCTCTACTTTTGCCTGCCACTCTGCCTGCTTGTGTTCTCTCTCTGACAAATAAATAAATAAAATCTTAAAAAAAAACCCAACAAAACACTGAAAAATTATCTGGCAAATTGAATTTAATTTCAGTTTTCTGGAAAGCTTCCTTCTGTGGACTATCTCGCTCCATCAAGGTAGACAGATAACTGGAGAGTGACATCCTATATCTAATCTCCTTGGCATGATAACCAAATACTTCATGATCTGGCTCCTGCCTCCCTCCAGCCTCGTTGTTCTCCATTATCCTGCCAGCCAACCACAAAGGCCCTACAAGTTCAGAAAGTGTTGGACTGGGGCGCCTGGGTGGCTCAGTGGGTTAAAAAGCCTCTGCTTTCGGCTCAGGTCATGATCTCAGAGTCCTGGGATCGAGGCCCGCATCGGGCTCTCTGCTCAGCAGGGAGCCTGCTTCCTCCTCTCTCTCTGTCTGCCTCTCTGCCTACTTGTGATCTCTCTCTCTGTCAAATAAATAAATAAAAATCTTAAAAAAAAAAAAAAAGAAAGTGTTGGACTGTCTCTTGCTTCTGGGCCTTTACACAAACTACTTTTATCTGCTTAAATCCCTGCCTCACTCTCCCTTCTGCCCTCCTACCTAAGTGACTTGATCTTTATGACAGGTTGGTTTTGTTCAGCATTATATTCACAATGCCTAGCTTAGTGCCTGGATGTAGATTATGGAACTTAATGCAAATGAATTGAGGGAAAGGCATTCCTGGATTCTACTCTTCCCTAAGACAGAAAGACCTCTGGGAAAGTTCAAAGCCCCTGAAATTACACTCTACTATTCAGAATATACTTTTAAATCTGGTTGGTGGGAAGGTACTGAGCATATAAAATGGTAGAAGTGAAAGAAAAAAAAAAGTTACATCTTTTAAATTAAAATTAAATGTAAATCAATCATTTTTTTTCTTTTTTTGGGGGGGGGGCGGAAAGAGAGAGAGGAGAGGGAGAGAGAGAATCAATCTTAAGCGGTTGGATGCCTAGGACTGTGCAGATGCCCAATGTGGAGCTCGGTGTTAAGACCAGATCAAGACCTGAGCAGTAATCAAGAGTCAGACGCTTAACTGGCTGAGCTGCCCAGGAGCCCCTAAATGTTAACCAGTCTTAATTTGTGGTTTACCATGCTGCCTGCTGACTCTAAGAATTTGAGAAAATTGAGTCAACAAGTTATAACTTTAATTTCATAAAAATAAAATAACCGAGATGGTAGTTTTCAGTAGGGAAAATCTGCAGTCTTTAGCTGTTGTTAGTATCTTGCTGCCTTTAGCAAATTTTACAGTGTGTAACAAAGATCACTGTACTAGCAGCTAGGACAACAGGATTTTACCATCCTGCTGAATAATCCTGAGGAAGTCACTGTAACATTTTGGGTTTTTCTTTATTGGCAGTTGTAATTATTTGATTTTCAGTTCTGAAATGCATTGTTTTCTTGAGCCAATGTGAAGATTAATATGCTGTCCTTGAACTAACTTCAGTTGTGGCTGGATGGTGAATAAAGGGCAGGCCTGAGGGTAGAGGAAAACATGTGGGATTTTCAAAGTAGACACTATCCATATAATTAACAGTAGAGTATAACCAGTTTTGCTTATTAATGGTTATTAAGAACATCTTAGTTTGTAAGATACATCTAAAAATTTAACTATAAAGAAATGATTCATTTCCATTTTAAAACCAGAGATGGAATCTAAGAGATGTTTAGGCTGCAATGAGGACAAAATGAGTATACTTAAAAATAATTAAAGAACAAATAATTTTCAAATAATGACAGAAATACAAGAGTTTTCTTTCCCTTAATGAAATTCAAAATATTATTCCAGAAACTAGAATTTGGAGGGAAAGGGTAATGTTCCCAATGTGTTTTTAGTCTTTTATCTTCGAAGTCTGAACTTGAGTTGAATGATGAAGGTCTGAAATTAAATGATGTATCACGAAAGCAACATCTGTGCCAGTGACGTTTAGTACAGATGCACCTTTCACATGGTAGCCAAAGGTTAACTGCAGGGAGTGCTGGCATGTATTTGGAGGAAGGGGGGCGGGGGTGATAGCTTTTAATTTTTATGTTTTTCTGTTCTCTCTGCATTTCCTTTTTAATTTTAAAAATGTCAGCAGGATTTCAGTCCACATTTTCTTCTTTAGAATTATGTTTTTGGAGCTATTATATATAACTTTTAAAGGAATTTAAATCCTTCAGATCCTTGAAGAAAACTGAAAGTGCTAGGGAACTAACAAATATAAAAGGTAGAATGGAGAAACTGAAAGTATTTGAAACCAGGCAAGCGTAAAAAGATCAAAGGAAACGAACATTAAAGCAATAGAAAAGACCACTACCAGCAAAACCAGACATTACAATTAAGACGAAATGGAAACATGGGCGCCTGGGTGGCTCAGTGGGTTAAAGCCTCTGCTTTCGGCTCAGGTCATGATCTCAGGGTCCTGGGATCGAGGCCCGCATCGGGCTCCCTGCTTGGCGGGGAGCCTGCTTCCCCCTCTCTCTCTCTCTCTGCCTGCCTCTCTGCCTCCTTGTGATCTCTATCCCTCTGTGAAATAAATAAATAAAATCTTTAAAGACGAAATGGAAACAAATACAAAAATCACAGACACATAAATAGGAAAAAGATGGGAAATCTTCTGAAAAAAGTTTTAAGCAATAATTAGTGTTCTATTTCAGCCAGCAAATAGAGTATACAGGTTCCTACCCTTAATCTTAAAACAAATCTCTAAAAAGGGAAGGAGAAAAGGAAAGGCATTTTCTCAATCTTTAAAATCTATTGGATTTCAAGTACACTCTAACAGTAAAGCCCAAATATACTTTCATAAAAACATTTTTGCTGCTTATATTATGAAAATGAATAAGCTAACCTATGTGCTACTTTGGGACTCTTTAAAGCAAGTGGTGGCTGTGATGTAAGATCACCTGCCCAAGCCTGTCTGACTAAAGTTCTCTTTACTAATAATAATGTTTGTGAAATGACTTACCTGGAAGCAGAAAAGACAAATAGAACAAATTACAAAATCTTCTCTGGATGCACTTGCAGAAGGTAATACTGATGTCATGTCATATATTCCCAGGGTAAAGAAGAGAAAAAACCCCAGCAAATGACTCCAGATGTTTACTGTCTCATTAGATAAAATAAACAAACTGGAAAACAAACAGACATGCATCTCAGATTCATATTGGCTTGCTCACCATCAGCATTTAGAAGGTTAGGGACAGTCTTGGGGGCAGTTATCTAACACTTGCTACTTGAAGTCCTTACCCCCATCTTTGCCTTTGTAAATATAATTTCTCACTTAGTTTAATTAATCTTTAGGTTCTTCCACATCTCCACCAATCCTGAGATCTTAGAGCTTTTTGGTGCTCACCTCTATTATCATAATTACTATTTCCTTCCTCATCTGAGTTATTGATGTATAAATTCCATCTCATCCTCCAGCCTATCAACTCCCTGATGGCTGGCACCACCCATCTTTATGACACCACTGCCCCAATCGAGTGCCTTGCTCAGATCAGATGCTAGGTGTCTACAGAAATGAATGTGCAGATTAAAACTGGATGTTAGCTACCATAGTTTCATGTTCCAAAACCGGTATCTGAAAACCTGCTAAGTATAAGGTTAGGCACAAACTTAAAACACCTTTTTAGTACACATTAAATGCAAATGCAAAGCTACACAGATTCAAGAGAAGCAGAATAAATACAAACTGTTCTACTGGAAACGTCCCTTAAGATAGGAATGCTGGAACAGCTTCGTGGTTGTGTGAAACCAAACTAGTTCGTAGGTGGCACGAGTTGCTCTTTTAGGAACAAAAGGTTACTTTTAATATCAGTACTATTTGATCACTAAATGCCTAACTGGTTTGAGTAGTCTTAACAGCACAGGTTGGTGTAGAGTGTACCACACCAACCAGGAGTCAAGAGGCTCACTGTCCCTCCACTCTTACCCTCAGCAACAAACTAGCTCTGTGATCATAAGCAAGTCACTTAACTTCTCTGGCTTCAGTTTCTTCAACTATAATACAAGGAAAGTGAATTAGATGCTGCTGCAAGTCCCTTCTAGCTCCTTCATTTTGTTAAATGTTTCTCTGACTGTAGATAGAACTCATCTGATTTATTGTTTAAAATTTTCTTGGATTTCTCTTGTGAAATCTAGTCTTTTTGTTTGAATTAAGGTCTTTGACATTTACCGGTTCAGATTCCTTATTAGTAAGCATCAATGTATAACTCTAACCTACTGAATTTGTAGGAATCACCATGGTTCTCATTTTCCCATTTTTAAACATCATAAACAAAACAGGGTCTCACACGATCAGAGCAAACGATCATCAAGAATAAAGTGAATCTTCTTATCATGAATTTCAGGCTTTATCCTCTACAAGCATCAAGTATAAAGACTACTTCTATTGGGGCAGAGGTGAAGATGTAGGAATGTGAAGGAACGTATCTAACTACAGGACTAGTTTGATGATCAATACTCTGCTCTGCCTATTGCTTCAGAAATTTTCACTGTGAAACCCAGTATAACCTGATTAACTGAACTGAGAGGCACAACCTTGGCATGCTCTTTCCAACTAACAGAGTGTTGGCAGAACAGTTGTGACATATCAAACCTCTCCTTACATCCAAAATCTGTCCTGGGCACTCTTGACAGCTAAGAGAAGAGAGGGCAAAAGCTGAACTTGGCAAAGACCAAGCTGGTGGGAAGAGCACTTGGAAGAACATTCCCTGTGGAGAATCTACTCTTACTCTGTGAGAAGTTATGTTTTGTTCAGCTTCGAAATCCATAATCAGGATGATAACAAGTCACCACTAATTGAGTGCCTGTTAGGGGTCATGCCCTGTGTAGCATTTTATACACATAATCTCATTTAATCCTTAATATTTTTTGAAGCAGGAATTGTGATTACCATTGTTTTTACAAAAGGGTAAAATAAGATTCAGAGAGGTTAACCCTTGTTCAAGGTCCTGAAATGGTTAAGTGGCAGATCTGGATACCCAAGTCTTTTTGACTCAACAGCCCCAGATCAAAGCACTGTACACACTTCACTTCTTAATCCATGAGATTTGGACACTAACGTCAGAATCCAGGGGACTACTGCTATGTGGCTAATAAAATACTTAAGGTAACTCACTACCTGCTCTGTCCTTGTGGAACTTCACCTCCATAACAGGGCCCAGCTCTGATTTCTTGTATAATAACTTATGCAAAGGAAACACTGGGGAGGCAAACAGTACTTAGGATTCAAATTGCGAAGGCCTGTGGGCCATCCACTGAGTAGGGTTGGGCAGAATGTCACCTTGTGACTGTGAGTTCAGAACACTTTCAAGGCTGGGCAGAAAGAACTGGGGAAAGACCATGCTGAAAACACCAAGAATCAGATGTGTGATTGCTTCCTGAGCAACTCAACAGCCTACATTCCAGTATTAGAGTTTGTCACTCCCACATCCTAGAACTAACCAATATCTGTACCCTAATTCTCTTAAAGTGGGTTCTATATTTAAGTACATATAGGGAGTTTTAACATAATCTAGTCTAAGAACCAGAACACTGATTTTTTTTTTAAATCCAGGCACTCAAGGGACTCATGATTTTAAAGGTTTAGATGATAAAGAAATTCCTTTCTTAGAAATGCTTCTAGGGTGTTCTAGTGGAGGGTGGTGCCCGTTACAGTCTCTCTCTGCTATAGTCCTTTTCCTACACAGCGTTTTTCACAATGGTTATTATGCAATAGAGTAATTACCTCTTTAATGGGTGTCACTCAGACCAAACCTTAGTAGTTTCATGAGAACAAGGGCCATATCTGCTGTTCTAAGCATGACTTGGTATAGTGCCTGGCACCTAGGAGGGGCTCCATAGTACCTGCTGAATGAATGAATCACGGGTTTCTCTGAGATATATTATATATATACGTATATATATATATATATATATATTTATGTATATGCCTATGGCAATGTGAACCTGTTTTCTATTATATTAATATAATTTTCTATTACATATCATGTTGGGGATTTATCTGGCCCAAACCATCTGAATTTCCATAGGGCTCATCTAAAAATAAACAAAGCTTAGGTATACACTAGAGCAAGTATCACTTGGCCTTTGTTAGTGGGATTGATTCCAATAAGCACCAAATGCGATAAAGAATGTAGAAGCTCTCTGTAAACTGCAAAGCGCCACAGGAAAAACTGCTACGGTGGTATTAAAATCATTGTTAACTGTCATTATTATTCCGTGGATGAAGCACCCAGGTCGGGGAAGAAGAAAGATAACGAGAGGGGAGAGATGGGAACAAGGAATGAGAAAGATGGGGCACTTAGGAAACGATGGGCTCGGGGTAAGCAGCAGAGACCCCAGACAAAAAGGGTGTAGGTGGGGAGCAGGGGTTGCCGGCGCGCCCCCCGAGGCGCGCCCCGCGGAGGCGGCAAGACTGTACCTTTTGATACAGAGCCTGGAGGGCAGGTAGGCCCGGTAGCCGTCGGTGATGTACGGGTTGTCCTTGAGGGACACGGGGATCTGCTCGTAGGTGTAGAGGCGGATGCCGCGGGGCACCAGGACGGGCCAGTACTGGTAGCTGCCCAGTTCTATGTAATGCGCGCTCTTCAGCAGCTTCTGATGCATCCTTCCCTGCCGCCGCCGCTCCCCCTATGGGGAGCTCGTCCGGGTCCCGCACCCCCGGGGAGGGGGCTTCGCCGCCGCCGCCCCCGCCCCGGAGCCCGGGAACGCAGTGCGAGGTCCTACGGTCCCGCCGCTGCCCAGGCCCCGCTCAGCGCTCACACCGGCCGGCCAACGCCGTCAGTGCCGCGGCGGACCCGGCGGCGTCGCAGCCTCCTCTGACGTCAGCGCGCCGCGGCGGGCCCCCCCCCTCGGCCTCCTCTGGGGCGGGGCCGGCTGGGGTGGGGGCTGGCGCGACGCGGGAGCGGAAGCGCGCCTGGGCGGGCGGCTCCGGGCGGGCGGCTCCGGGCGGGCGTTCCGGCAGTTCCAGACCCGCGGAACCGAGGCGTCGGTCTCTGCTCGTCGGTGAGAAGAGTGCAGAGCCGTGCAGGCGGATACAGTGGTGTTTTCTTTAAGGGGAAAAGGAAAGAGTTCGCTGGAAGAAAATTAAGAGCTAACTCTTCACTAGTTACTTAGGCTTCGAATTTCAAAAGAAGTGTAGAAGGGACTCTCGAGGTTTTTCGAACTAAAGTTAGTCCTTTGAAGTAGCTGAAAGTAGAGGAAAGCTGATGCACGTGGAACATATACCAAGATAGAGTGTACATTAAGCCATAAAGAAGCCCCCAGCGGCATTCAAAACACTGAAACCATTCAGGGTATGTTCTCTGACTACAACAGAATTGAAGTAGAAATAAACAAGAAAATTAAAAACCCCCAAAATGTTTGGAATTGAGCAAAAACACTTCTAAGTATTTAATTGGTTGATAAATCACAATGGAAAGGAGAAAATCTATTAAACTGAATGATAAAAATGGAACATAGCCAGACTTGAGGTGCAGCTTAGAGGAAAAGTTACAGATTTGTTTCCAGGCATGATGCAACTATATGACGCGACTGGGACGCAAATGTTTTTTAATAACGGCGACAGGGCGAAACAGTTTTGCATCCCTATAGGTAACATCCTTAGCCCATTCTTTGGCATACAGTAATCACTCATGATTCCTGCTGTTTATTTATTATTATGGTAGTGATATTAGCTGATGTTTGAGAAACGGTATGGCTCAGTTATTAAGTTCTGAGCTTTGAATTCTTGTATAGCCATTTACTAGCTATGCGGCCTTGTGCAAAGACCTAAGCTCTTTGTGTCTCAGTTTTCTTATTGATAAAATAGGGATGATGGCAGTACTTTATGTTTTGAGGATTAAATGAGTGAATCCATTTAATAACAGAAAAGTGCAAGGCATATTGTTATCACCCCAAAAATGTTAGCCATTATTTGAATTCAAGTAGAGATATATTAGTAGATAAAACTGGAAAGATAAAAAATATCCTAAATGGACTTATTGTTCTGTGAAGGAATTCTTTAAGCCATGGAAATAAAACTAATTTTGAGAGCTAATTGTGTGCCTAGTACATTATCTTTACTGAAGGTTACTACCTGCAGGAATTCTTACTTCCTAATGGAGGAAGTTCATGTGTGAGAATGCCTGTCACTCCTACTGACCCTTTCTGGGACACTCCTTCTGTATTCCTGCTGGTACCATGTGACACTAATTTGTGGTTACTGCTGATGCAAAGGTGTCTTGACACAAATGTCCATACCATAGCAGGGGTATTTAGCTTGTCCAATCAGCCCCTTCCTTCTTTCCTTCTTTCCTTCTTTCCTTCCTTCCTTCCTTCCTTCCTTTCTTTCTTAAGGATTTTATTTGAGAGAGAGAGAGAGAGAAAGCAGGAGCAGGGGCAGAGGTGGAGGGAGAAGCACATTCCCTGCTGAGCAGGGAGCTCGATGCAGGGCTTGATCCCAGGACTTCAGGATCACGACCTGAGCTGAAGGCAGATGTTTAACCAACTGAGCCACCCAGGCACCCTGCCCCATCCAGTCAGTTTCTTTCTCAGGAATTTGATCTGGACATGTGGGAAGAAAGCTTGTAATCTGTTATTTGAAACAGAAGTAGAAAGGTGCTCAGAGATGATCAGAGATTGAGAAAGTAGCTGAGTAATGGTAATGATGGGATACTAGATCGAAGAACTAAGAATGGCGGCTGCTTTGACCGTCAAAAATGTGCCCATGAAACCTGTTGCAAAATGACTTCACACATTTTCCTAGACACTAAGAGAACAAATATGAGTAAGGCATCTTTTGCACATCTCAGCAGCATTCACATTTTGACCACTCCCCACCCCCAAACTCTCTTTTCTGGACATTGGGGACATCTTTCACCTGGATTTTTTTTGTTATCTTTCTGGCCTGTCCATCCAAGAAAATTTGATACCTGCTATTTCTTTACCTGATCTTTAAGCCTGAATGTTTTTTGGGATTCTTTCTTCATTTTTTTCTTAATATTCCATTTTTACTCTATATATTTTCTTTAAGGTAATGCTTCTCAAATTTGCAGTTTCAGTCCAGATCTCCTTTCTGGGCATTTGGGTTCACATTTAGAAATGAACCCAGAAACTTGAAATATTAAAAATGAACTCATTATCAGGGCACCTGAGTGGCTGAAAATACAAATGAACAGCAAAGAGTTTATCAATTTAACTATATTCTCTTTAATCCTACACTCAGGTTTCTGAAGAAAATGACAAAATGGCATGGGTTACTATCACTGCAAATTCAGCTTTCCATCCCTTTGGAACTTCCAACACAACTTCGGATATTTTAAACATTCACTGAATACTTTATGCTCCCCACCTCCCGCCTATATCAGCAGATAACCTCTTTCCTTTCACAGAAGAAATAGAGAACGGAGAGTGGGAATTTCCTCAACTTTCTGCTGTTAGCCCTCCATCTCTAAGTTCACAGATTTTTTTGTTTCCTTTTCATTGTCTCAGTAGAAATAGCCACTTTCAGCCTCCTACTTAGGGTCAACCTGCTACCTGGTTTTTGTATCATATTCCCTTTAGTCTCCTCATTGATTTTGCTCTGTCAGTTGTCTTTCTCTCAAATGGATTTCCAATGTCCAACTCTCTATTTTTTCTCTTCCTTTGTCACATAAACCTGTTCAAGTCTCATTCATTTTAAATGAAATGATCTCACTGATAGGAGGAATTTGAGAAACAAGACAGAGTGTCATAGGGGAAGGGAGGGAAAAATAAAACAAGACGAAATCAGAGAGGGAGACAAACCATAAGATACTCTTAATCTCAGTAAACAAACTGAGAGTTGCTGGAGGAGAGGGGGGTGGGAGGAATAGGGTGGCTGGGTGATGGATGTTGGGGAGGGTATGTACTATGGTGAATGCTGTGAATTGTGTAAGACTGATGATTTACAGACCTGTACCCCTGAAACAAATAATACATTATATGTTAATAAAGGCATTATTAAAAAAAATAAACCAAATGAGCAAAAAGAAAAGAGAAAACCTCTCTCTTTGCCCTGTCACCTTAAACCTACACCTCTCTGCTTCCATTCTTAGCCACACTTCTAGCAACAGAAGTCTACATTGATTGTTCCCATTTCTAACTTTCCTTTTGTTCCTTATCTCAGTGAGTCTAACTTTTGTTCTACAGCTCTATTGAAACTTTTGCCAGAAATGCTAAACTCATTAGACAATTAAAAAAAACCCTTCTTAACTGTAAAATAAAAATACAAGAACAAACATACCACAACAAAATAGACATTGCCAGTCACTCCAGTATCTACTTCATGTTCCTCATACCAATCACAATCTTTAACCCTCCTCTAAAAGTAATCAAACCCTTACTTTTCATGAGAGATGATGGACTCCCAGAAACAAACTGAGGGTTTTAGAGGAGAGGGGGGTGGGAGGATGGGTTGGTCTGGTGATGGGTATTAAGGAGGACATGTATTGCATCTAGCATTGGGTGTTATACTCAAACAATGAATCTTGGATCACTACATCAAAAACTAATGACATACTGTATTGTGACTAACATAATAAAAAACCAAAAAGCAAAAAAACCAAAAGTCACCCACTTGGGGTTTTTGATGGTTTTTTATCCAAGTGTACATCCCTTGCCATGGTATGTTTAGTCTCCCCATTTTTAAAAAACTTGATCTACCTTTTAAGTCCTTTTTTAAATGTATAGGTTTTCTCCATTCCTTTCATTGCTTATAATTTATCTGTGAAAGAACGAATACATTTTCTCATAGTCTGTATTCTGCTGTTTGTAGAACCATGATAGAGTTTCTTATGTTACTCTGTCTTCTGTATTTTCTGTAGATTGCCAGTGGGATCCAGAAGCTTGATCAGATTCCTGTTTGATCTGGTTTTTGTTCTTTCTTGATATTACCAACCATTGATGTTCAGTGCCTAGATCCATTAATTCACAGTGTTTGCAAAATAGTGATAATAAAATTTTGTCACTTTGTTTCCATACGTTAGCTGGAATAATTTTCATAAGGAGATACACCTCACCTACTGTTTGGTTACTCAGTGTTATAGTTCAAATAGGGAAAGCAAGATCATTAATTCTTTCATTCTGTTTACCTAGGTTTCAAGAGAGAAAGTTGGTTCCCTGGTATCTTCACAAGGACCAATTCAATTAAAAACATTACCTTGAACTCATGAATTTAAGGATATTTAGTCATTTTAATTCATTGTGATTCATTTCTTCATTGATGCTCAAATTGTTTTATCTTTTTGTCAGTGAGAACATCTTCAAATTGGCTCCTGAGTTCTTATGGCATGACCTTAGTAGTCTTAATAGCTTCTTTCTTTCTGGTGTGTCAAGATAGTCCTGGCTCATCATGTGAATTTACTGCTCTAGGTTTATAATCAGTCATTTTCCCCAAATGCCCTTGCATAGGGATCAATTATAGCCTTCAAGAGATGTATTCAAGTCCTAATTGTTGGTACCTGTGAATGTGACTTTATTTGAAAATAGGGCCTTTGTACATGCAATTAAGTTTAAGATCTCCAGATCATCGTGGATTTAGGGTGGACCTTAAATTCAATGACTGATATCTTTGGACAGGAAGGAGAGGAAGGATTTTAGACATGCAGGCCCAGAAGATCATGTAAAGATAGAGGTCCACAGGAGGGCATGTGAAGTGTTAGAGGAGCAAACTGGTTTCTCATTGTTGCTTAAAATGTGAAGGAAAGAGATAAATGGAAGAAGGAGCTGTTAAGCAAAAAAGATTCAAGCCCCTGATGATTTGGGAGGTCCTTACACTATCTAGATCACAAAGAATGCCAAAATGAGAAAGTTCATTGTTGGAAAAAATACTCTAGAGAGAGGGTCAAGGATGTAGCTGGGCAGTCTTTTGCTTAAAAAAAATTAGACTTGTGACTTGTGGATTTGCTCAGTCAACTCAGCAGAAGCCAAGAGCAGAGATGAAATGATCCAGAAAACATCTGTGGAGAACCCTCTCTTATCCAATAGAGTAGACCTCCATGACATACATAGGTGGCCCACAAGGGCCCACAAGGGCTACATTTGAAAATGTAGCATTAGCGGAAACACTGACAGCTTGGACTGAAGGGGACAGAGAGAGACAAAATGAGGGAAGGCTATTGGACTTCCAAGATCCTATAGGCAGGAGACTACTGAATAGAGTTACTTGGCTGCAAACATGTGTTAGCTTTCGTGAAAAAGGAAGAATGTCTCCAAGGGCAGAGCCCTAGTGGCACAGAGACTGGCAAGTTCCCATCATAGGCTAAGGGGCTTAGCATCAGGCCATAGAAGATTATTTTCAGGCCTTGAAACCTAAAGGAATTTGTTCTTTGGATTTGGACTTTGCTTGGGCCTGGTGACCCCTTTATTCCTTCCAGTGTCTCTCTTTTGCAGTGGTAATGTCTATCTTGTGCCTATTCTACCATTGTGTTTTGGAAGCAGATAATTTGTTTTGTAGTTTCACAGGACTACAGATGGAGAGGAATTTTGTCCCAGGATGGATCATACCTGGTGTCTCATTTGTACCTAATTTTGATGAGATTTTGGGGTTTTTAGGCTGCTGATATTTAGATGAGATTTTAGAGTTGATGCTGTAATTGGTTGAGACTTTGGGGGATGTTGGCATGGAGTGAAATGTATTTTGTATGCTGGATGGACATGAATTTTAGTGGGCAAACTGTAGTGTGGTGAGTGGTGGCTCCTCAAAAGATATGTCCTTCTGGAACCTGTGAATGTGACCTTACTTGGAAGAATGATCTTTGCAGATGCAATTAAATTAAAGGATGCAAGATGAGGTCATTCTGGATTGAGTTGGACCTTCAGTCTGGTGATATGTTTCCCTGTAAGAGATGGAAGATGATAAGACAGATACAGAGAAGTCCATGTGAAGACAGAGGTAGAGATTGTAGTTATGCTGTCAGAAACCAAGGAATATCTGAAGGCACCAGAAGTTTGGAAGAGACAAGAAATAATTCTCCCCTATAGCTGTCATGGGAAGTCTGGTCCTGCTGACACTTTAATTTCAAACTTTAGCTTCCAGAACTATAAGAGAATAAATTTCTACCCTTTTAAGCCACAATTTTTGGTAATTTGTTACAGCTGCCTTAGGAATCTAAAACAGCCTAGGTTTTCTTTAACAGAAAATAGTATTTCAAGACTACAATATGGGTGTTAGGTATACTCATTAAAATATTTATATTTAAATATTAGATACCATACAAGTTCATACTGATGTTTCCAATTAAAATTCAGCACTATAGGTTTCTCTCTCTCTCTCTTTTTGTTGGGGGGGTGATTTTTATTTATATATTAGAAAGAGAGCACAAGCAGGCAGAGACGCCAAGGGAGAGAGAGAAACGGACTCATTGTGGAGCAGGGAACCCGATGCTGGGACTCTATCACAGGACTCTGGGATCATGACCTCTTTTTCTCTTTTTGCTTTCCTGGTTTTCTTTTTATTTTTCTTAACATATTATCTTAGTCTCTTTTGTGGTCACTTCTTTTGTCCATCTACCAAATATCTGTGTTCCTGAGAGTTCTGCTCTTGATCCTTTTCTCCTCTCTTTGTACACTGCAATTAGACTTCAATCTTCTGGATTCTGTGGTTTAATTTCCACATATATGGCTACTAATACCCAAATCTCTGCTCTGGCTATATACCTAAATATCCAGTTTCCTATTAGATATTTCCACTTGTTTCTCATGACCATTGGACTCAGGAACCTATCAAACCAAGTTCAAAATTTTTCTCTTCAATTCTTGTTTCACCTGTTTTTGTGGATAGTACCATCATCTGTCTAGAAACTCAGGAGTCATCTAAGGTAAGAGGTGGAAAATAAATACAACTTATTTGCTAACCCTAATAGGTAAGTAGTGGCTCTTGGGAGAGCTGATTTGAGCTGTGGAGAGTGTAATTATTAATAGGGATGTCTACTCTGGGTTGGGGTGTAGCATTCTAGTTCCACTCATTTGCAATTGTGTGCTAGATTCTTCCCTCATCTTTCCTTCTCATATTCAAACAATTGCTATATACTGTTGGATTCTATCTCTGTTAAGTCTCTCAAAACCATCACTTTTCTTCATTCCTGTTGTTACTGCTACAGTTTAAATCTCAGCCATATCTCACAAGCTACTTCTGGTTCCCATCTTCAACTCAATCCAGTCTCTTCCCCTATGCCCTTTAAAACCTAAATCTTATTTATTGCTATAAATAAACAGAGAGACAAACCTGTAGTTTCTGGCTATATCCTACAGGATATACTTCAAGCCCTTTAAAACAAGGGCTTGAACTAGACCTTGCCTTTGGATTGCAGTGAGCCCTGTTTCACTCAGCTGCCTTACTCACCACACCAACGAGATGCTGAACTACTTAGAGTTTCCTAAACATACCACATTATTTCCAATCTCCTTTGCGCATGTTGTTCCCTCTGCTAGAATGCTCTTCACGCTTTCTCTGCTTTTTGTGCCAGGATACTCCCACTAATCCTTGAGGTCTCTACTGCAGCATCACCTTTTCTGGGAAACTTTTTTATTTTTATTTTTTAAGAAATGTGTGTGTGTTGTGGGGGAGAGACGAGGAGCAAAGGGTGAGGGATAAAGAGAATCTTAAGTAGTCTCCATGCCCAGTGCTGAGCCTGATGTGCTGAGTCTCACCACCCTGAGATCATGACCTGAGCCAAAATCAAGAGTTGGATGCTCAACGGACTGAGCTACCCAGACACCCCTGGGAAACTTTTCATATCCCTTATTCCAGTTATAGGTTCAGTGCTTTTCCTCTGTGTCCCCCTGGCATCCATGCAAACTATAGAATTGAATTTACCACACTCCAGTGTAATTGCCTTCTTTCCTGCAGGTATTTAATGTCCTTTAAATGGTCTTTATTCTGTTTGTAGTTCCATTGCCTTAGGTGTTCAGAACCCCCCCCTTTTTTAAAATAAACTCCTTATTTTGAGGTCATTGTAGACTCACATGCAATTGTAAGTGATAACATATAGAGAGAGCCCTTGTACCCTTTGCCCAGTTTCCCCCAGTGGTGACACTGTAGTACAGTATCACAATCATGATATTAACATTGATGTGGCCCTGATTTGGTCTCTTTCCATCACCACAGGATCCTTCCTGTTGTCCTATTGTGGCCACACCTACTTCACTCTTATTCTTACTCCCTCCTTAGTCCCCGGCAACTACTCACCTGTCCAACATTTCTATGATTTTGTTATTTCATGAATGTTATATAAATGGAATCATGCAGTGTATATAACCTTCCGGAATTGCCCTTTTTCATTCAGGATAATTACCTAGAAATTCATCTAAGATGATGTGTGTATGAACAGTTCATTCTTTTTTTTTTAATTGCTGAATAGTGTTCCATGATATTTCTGTGCCACCATTTGTTTAACCAGACACCTGTTGAAGGACATCTGGGTTATTTCCAGTTTTGGGCTATTATAAATGTAACTGCTTTGAACGCCAGTGAACAGGTTTTTGTGCACACATAATTTTTCATTTATTTGGGATAAATGCCCCAAAATTCAGTTGCTGGGTCATGATTATATGGTAATTTCATGCTTAGTTTTATATGGAACACCCAACCGCTTTACAAATTTTCAGTGAATAAAGGAATGAGCAAATAATGTTGCCTCAAAATCTTTAGAGTGAATATTGAGATCAAATCTATTTTTACTAATTGCATAGCAAATCATTTTAGCCCCAAGCCTGCTATTCTAAATACACTGAAAGATACTACAGAGCAGCAATCAATAAGGCTTGAATGTGATAAGCTTCTTCATTACTGTAGGGGTCAGGGTTTTTTAGCCTAAACTGTTTATAACAATAGTGAGTTTTAATTCCTCACAAATGATATACAGACACTATACTAAAATTTTTAATCTCCAAATGGCTGCACATTGAAAATTATATTTAAAAGCCCCCATAAATGATAAACATAGCTTGTTAGCCACTAAGGTATATTCAAGATGTAACCATAAGTCCTTTCATTTTTTTTCTATTTTTTTTTAAAGATTTTATTTATTTTCTTTGACAGAGAGAGACACAGCGAAAGAGGAAATACAAGCAGTGGGAGTGGGAGAAGGAGAAGCAGGCTCCTTGCTGAGCAGGGAGCTCGATGTGGGGCTCGATCCCAGGACCCTGGGATCATGACCTGAGCTGAAGGCAGACGCTTAGCGACTGAGCCACCCAGGCACCCCTTTTTTTCTATTTATGTAGAAAATAATTTATAGGAAATAGTTTTTATTTTAATGTTCCTAGAGTGTTTGCCTTGGTAGGATAGTTTTGCTGGGAGTGAGGAAGATTATGGGAAGTTCTCAGCATGCATTGTTTATAAAGAAGAACAAATCAGGAGCTGGGAAAAGAGGTGGGAGGGGTGCCTGGGTGGCTCAGTGGGTTCAGTGGCTGACTCTTGGTTTTGGCTCAGGTCACGATCTCTCAGTTCATGAGATCAAGCCCTATGTTGGAATCTCCGCTCAGTGGGGAGTCTGCTTCTCTCCATCTTTCCTTCCCCCTGCTCACATGCTCTCTCTTTCAAAAAAAAAAAAAAAAGAGTTGGGAGACAGGGAAACGGAGGCAGGAACACCTGAAATCTTGCAGGATCAGCAGACAGTAAACCTGCCAAGGACAGGAAATATATGTGGTTTACCATTGTACTCAGGTTAGAGAACAGTGCCTGGAACATGGTAGGTGCACAACAAATGTTTACTGAACAGATGAAGGAATGTAAGTTCTAAAATGGGTGGGTGGTGTCTATTCTGAAAGGAGAGATAGGGGAGTGTCTAAACTAAATTTGTATCTTTAACTAAGTTTCCCTAAGCCTGGCCCTGTGGAAGATTATAGAGCCATGGTGGAAGGCTGTAGAATTTCCTTCTATAAGGTTTTTAAAAAGAAGATAGATTCTAATCTGTCTGGAAGAGTTCCTGTGAAAAATAGATTGATCTGAGTAATTAGAATAGCCTCTGGCCCTTTTCTTCCTTGGGCTTGTTTTTGCTTTTTAATTTCAAGAAATGCAATGCAAAAGTATATACCATTACCATCACACAAGCAACAATGACCATTTGTTAAGCGTTTAGTGTATGCCAGGCAGCGTGCTGAGTGTGTAATCTGTGTGCTGATGAATTGTTTGATTTTTGAGAATTCTTATGTATTTTACTGTGTAGCAACACAGTATTCCTGCAGATGTCACTCTTTTCCTGTAGAATGCTACCCCTTGAGACCTTAGTCTTACATGGAGATATGGCTGAGAAACAAGTGATTTTAGAGTCAGTGTACTAAGGTTAAAAAAAAGAAAAATCAGTATGTTATCCATATTTGAATTGCAGTTCCTAAATAAGAATGAGCCTTCCCATTAGAAAGTTACATATAAAAAGTTTTTTTTAAAATAGAAAACTTGGTGATCAAGTTCATATACTTTTAAATGGCTTTACTGTTTTAACTTTATCTTTAATGTAAAAGAATGTAAATTTTTGGTCCTATTTTCCTCAGGAACAGTAAATAAAGAATTTTTTTGAAGGGCAGTCTTCGACTCAGACAGTGGGTGAAAAGCTCCTCCCCTCCCCTGTCTTTCATTTTGTACCGCCCTTTCTATCTCATTTCTGACTTATTTTCCTTCTTCTGGTGTGGGGTATGTACCTGAGCTTGGGGAAATGGTCAAAGCTCAGTGGTTCCTTTGTGGAGGTCCAGTTCATCAGCCTTATTTCCCCCTGGACCTTAGCTTTTCCTTCCAGCTTGTGGCCATAGCTGACACCAATACTATAGCCTTTCAGAAACATGCAGCTGCAGGATTGAAGAGCAAAGCAGAATGAGCCACATGACCAGAAAAATAGCAATTTCTTTATTACTGTCCCCTGGTATTTACAAAAACATGCTTCTAGGCTCACATGTCTCTTTCGATGCTTCTGGGCAAATGCACAGAACAGTCTTAGCTCTGCAGCTCCACACATGGCTCTGGCGGATCTGGCCAGTATTCAGTATTCACGTTGAGTGACAGCCTCTAGTTCTCTGATACATTTTTGAAACATGCAAGGTTTCATATCTGGGAGAAAAATTCTGTGGAATCTTTCTCTTTTTCATCAGATCCCTTGGTGGAGCTCTGAGGCCGTGCTTTGAGTGTGGTCTGTTGATCATCTGCATCTGAATTACAGGGGTGTTTGTTAAAAAAAAAAAAAAAAAGAGGGCAAAATCTTAGACCTGTCTGTCTTCACAAGTATAGAACTAGATTCTCTGGATAATTGATAAGAAACGACATCAATTCTTTCTCTCACTAAAGTTTGAAAACTGCCGAAAGTGCCCTCAGGAGCTAGCAGTTCCCCAAACACAGATCAGATAACTGATTTGGTCCTGACCTCCAGCTGCTGTCTCTTCTCACTGGGGGGTTATCTTCATGGCTCTACAACATTCTTTATCCTCAGAGTTTATCCCCAGGGTCTTTATTTACTAAAGATGATCTGAAAATCCCCCAGAGTTCGGTGCATTTTAATAAAGTTGCCAATGCTAGCTTCAGGGGACTGTAAATGCCGGCGTGTTTCTTCTGGGCTAAACCTTGTACAGTCAAGACCTCTGGCTTACCTTTGTTCTTTCTTTTCTCTGGTCTGGTGGCATTCCTGGCCATCCCCTTTCTTTTCTATTCTTTACCTAGCAAGAAATGATCTTTCAAGATTGTCCCAGTGTCTGTTCTCAGGGGCAAATTCCTCAAATCCTCCAGGATGATGTGGTTGACCAGTTACAGAGCCAAGCACTTACTGCCTCCTTCTCTAATTTGTTTGTTTCCCATCAGTTTCTTGTCAAGTAGTTTTCATCTTCTTTGTATCCTTGGCATGGAGCCTTTTATCCCTGGCATGGACATAGGGAATGCTTAATAAATGCGTGTTGACTCCCTAAAGGATTTAAAAAAAATCACCTCCCACTTCTGTTCCTGTAAATCAATATAGCCCAAGTAATAAGTAAGCTCCTTGAGGATTAGACCCATGGGTTCTTTGTCCATTAGCACGAAGAAATGAACCTATGCATATCTTTTACTTTTCTTTCCATATACCAACTTGAGATACTATTATGTGGAACTCTAAGAGTAGGGCCATACTGTATTCATGTCCAGCTCTTGGCACAATATCTAGCACATAATAGCACTTGCTAAATGTTTGTTGAAATACAAGTCAAGAAGCTACCCATGAATTAATTTATGTGACATCATGTAGTACAGTAACAAAAGATAGCCTCACTTTTATATATGTGCTTGGAATGTTCTCCCAAACAGAGAGTTTAAGGGACTTGTCCTGAGTCACTTAACTATTAGAGGGGATGAAAACTAGAACCCACGGCTGTTCAGGCTTAGAGGAATCATTCAGACACAGAACAGAGAGATACTCTCCTGGGTCACAGGCTGGGTCACCTTCCAGTGAGGATCATTAAGTAGTTCTCACTTTCCAGAGATGACCATTCAATACATATGTCATCATCCACCAAGCAGTTTTGCTTTCCCATCCACTAACTGTAGTCTAGGGGATGCAGGAGGCCTTCGTAAGGGTTAAAGTCCATTAAATGATATTTTTAGTATGTGAGTTATTCTATTGCAGGTGGAAAAAAACCCCATCTTTTTGAGAAGGCTGTAATGCAGCATATAGTGGGTAGGGGGCAGTGCTGGAATACAGTATACATGAAAGAGGCAGAATTCCATTGAGAGGGGGCTTGGGCAAATTTAAGGGCTCCTTTGGAGTCAGTTGGTCGAAACATTTTGCTATAATGGCAACCACTACTAGCACCAGCACCAATATTAATGACCATCTATTTCATGGCTGGTGAGTGGCGGCACTGATTTTTTTGAACCCAAGTCTACTGATTTTTAATTTGGTATGTTTTTATTATACCGTAACGTGATTTCTTTCAATAAGATTTTTTGTTTTAAAATAGTTACATACTTTACCTGATTATAAGAATAGTTAAATTATCCTTATAAAATTCAAATTTAGAGACATGGATGTTTAAAAAGGTAGAATTTTTCCTTATTCCAACCCCTTCACATACAAGTAATGTTAATAGCTCAGTATATATTCTTCCAGTTTTTCCAACGTGTAAACCTACCTCTGTCTTTCTAATGGAAATAGTAACATAGTATGTCTACTTTTTTCTTCATGGTAAGCTTTATGTGGAGTGGACCTAGACTTGCACAGAGCACCGTCTAGATGAATGTGTTATCGAATTTTGGGGGTTGATATATGTGGTTTACTTTTTAATGTTGGCCCTGTAGCTCCTAACAATTGTTTTTTTTTCTATTCTTTTCCATATTAGCATTACTGTGATTTTAGCCCTTTTAACTTGTAACACATGGTGTGATTCAAACCACTGAGTCTTAGCATCTGTCAATGATAAGATCATTCTTTTTAGTGATACAAGGATGGTTGCCAATAATGTGGCAGAATTTGGCTTTTCATTGTTATGTTATTAATGACTGCAAAAAAGAACTTGTGGGTAGTATGTTATTTTCTACTTACGCTTCAGTCAGTGTTCTGAAATCTCTTTTAAATTTCTACAGAGAATTAAAACTAAGGTGATGTTGAATTTTCCAAAGCAAAACTATTTTTCTCTATACCTAAAGTTTGTGTTCTAAATCATTTATGTCGGGGGCGCCTGGGTGGCTCAGTGGGTTAAAGCCTCTGCTTTCGGCTCAGGTCATGATCTCAGGGTCCTGGGATCGAGGCCCGGATTGGGCTCCCTGCTCAGCGGGGAGCCTGCTTCCCCCTCTCTCTGTCTGCCTGCCTCTCTGCCTCCTTGTGATCTCTCCCCCTCTGTGAAATAAATAAATAAAATCTTTAAAAAAAAATAAAAATATAAATCATTTATGTCGGGCTAGCTGATGTTACTCTTTTATGCCTGGAAATGTTGTATGCTGCAGTCTTAATGCTGGAATGGGGAAGTCTGGCATAAGCAGTAGATGGGACCCCAAGGAGTCCACTGATGTGCTTTGTAGAGCACACATTAGGAGTACACTTGCAAAAGAGCTGTGACCTATCTCCTTGGTCACAGGGAGAGTAGTCCCTGATGTTACTGATTTAAGAGTCTGGTTCATCCCTTTGAACTCTTTCTCTTACTCTATTTAGAACTATTTATTTCTCATTTTAGTCCTTTTGACTTCAATTTTTGTGCATATTTTTTTCTGATGGAATTTATCTATCTCTGTAGATGTATTATATGTATATAGTAGTATTATTATGCATAATGTATACACAGTTTATTAATACAGTATTACTTATAATTTTAAGTAAGGAAATGCATATTTTTGGTATTGGGTATATGTGCTCAAAATTTTTTCCTGTTTCGGGGTGCCTGGGTGGCTCAGTGGGTTAAAGCCTCTGCCTTCGGCTCAGGTTGTGATCTCACTCAGGGTCCTGGGATCGAGCCCCGCATCAGTTTCCCTGCTCGGGGGGGAGCCTGCTTCCTCCTCTCTCTCTGCCTGCCTCTCTGCCTACTTGTGATCTGTCTCTCTGTGTCAAATAAATAAATAAAATCTTAAAAAAAAATTTTCCTGTTGGTAGTATGCAATAAAAAAATTTGAGACTACTGTACAATATTATGAATTACTTGAAGACAGAGATAATTTCTTTTCTTCTTGATATTCCTAATTGCTTAGCGTAATGTCTGGCTTTTAACAAGTATATGATAAGTACTGTTGGCTGGCTGGCTGGCTTGTTGGATAGATGGATAAATTATGTGATTATGTTTTTCCTTATGAGTAGTAGGTTATCTTAGGTTACTACTTCGTAAATACTTCAGGTACTAAGGACATATCTGGGTGATCAAACAACCAGACTGTGGTAATTGATCTAGATGCTCTGTTTGGATGTATTAAAAACTGATTCAGCTTGCCACATTTTTCAACAATCTACCAGACTGATGGATTACAACAAAATAAGTGGTGAATGTGATTGAGAAATTTTATGAACTCTGCTTCCTCGGATTCATTTGTCTTAAATATTATCAGTATCCTACCTATGGTTTAGCAAATGACATGATCACAAACCTCAATTAGGTTTCTTTATATTTCTTTTCCCTTTAGTGAAAAGGTCATGCGATTAGAACACTACAGTGATATGATCAGGGATGAGGTAAGGGAGGAAAAGTTCTAAAAAGATTTGTGGAGCTCATTTTCAATTGCAATGTTAACCCCACTAACATTAAGTCTTCTCATCGCCAACTTATTACGGTTTCAATGATGGAACTGAGGGTCCCCACCGAGCAGCAGTGCCCCCAACTCAGTTTTCATAATTATTCTCCTTTGGCTGATTCTTTCTCACATCACTGCTATTCTTGATGTCCATTTTTACCACCTTACTTATATAAAACAGGGCCTAGTACATAGTACATACTCAAAAAATATTTGTTGACCAACCACATCCTGTCCATATAATTTATGCTTAGGTACATGCAAGTGGCAAATGTGTATATTTTTGATGGTGGACATAGTAGTCATATGCTGGCCAGGGTAGAGTGGGGAGAGCAGTTTCCCTATACTCCTCACCCAGGGTAGCTCAGTCAGGCAATTCTGATCAGCACCACCCAGTCTGCCTGTTGGTCGGGGAATGATGATTTTGTTTTCTTCACTTTTGTGTTTTATCCTCCTCCCCTGTGCAAAAACAGAGAAGTAAACAAAAACAAAACAAAACAAAACAAAACAGGCTGAACACTATAAAAAACCCTGTGCTCTTTCCATCAGAATTTCCCACAGAATTCAGCTGGTACATTGCTGACATTCTTTTATTTTTCATGGTTATTTGGATGGTTTGGATAAAAGTACAAGGAAATATGAGTTTCTGTAAATGTGAGCGTATTTTGGAGTTTACCTATGAGTTATGAGTGTTTAGTTTTTGTTAAAACCGTTTTCTCCCTCTTGCTCTTGTTCTTTTCTTGTCTTGCTCAAAATCACATTAAACGTGGATACTCTTTCTTAGTCTTAGTACCATAATAAACCTGATCAAGTTTGCAAGGGAAGAACAGCACATTGAGACAGAACGGTTTCTACTAGCAAGAGAGGTTAAAGTTATTCATAACTCTTTTCTTTTTATTTTAACTCTTTAGCTAGTTTCAAAAGTTTTAAGTACCAAGTATATGTGAGTGATTTCCTTTATAGTGGACTTTTTTTTTTTTATTCTTTGCCCCAGGGGTACAGGTCTGTGAATCATCCGGCTTACATCTTTTACAGCATTTACCAAAGCACAAACCCTCCCCAATGTCCATAACCCATCCACCCTATCCCTACCCTCCCACCCCCCAGTAACCCTCAGTTTGTTTTGTGAGATTAGGAGTCTCTTATGGTTTGTCTCAACACATGTTATGATACAGCTGTCTGATGCTGAAAGAAGAATCTAAATCTTCTTAACAACCATAGTAGAGGGCACCTGTGTGGCTCAGTAGGTTAAGTGTCTGCCTTCAGCTCGGGTCATGATCCCACCGTCCTGGGATTAAGACCCACGTCGGGCTCCCTGCTCAGCGGGAAGTCTGCTTCACCATCTGCCTCTCCTCCCTGCTCATGTGCTCGCTTTCTCTCCCTCTCTCTCTTGCAAAAATAAATAAAATCTTAGGAAAAAAAAAAAGAACCATAGCAGAGAATTTTTTTTTATTGCCTACAATGGGTACAAACTATAAACCCACAAATTCAGGCAGGCAAAAGATATAACTTTATTTTTCTAAATTTTGCCAAACTTCTATTATAACCTATAACTGTTGAATAGTGTCCCCCCAAATTTATGCCCGCCATGTATCTGAGTGTGACCTTATTTGAAAATGGGGTCTTTGCAGATATAATTGACTTAAGATGAGGTCATACTGGTTAAGGTGGGCCCTAATAATAAGAAGGTAAATATGGACACAAACTGGAGAAATGTGAAGATGAAGGTAGAAGTTGGAGAGATGCATCTATAAGTAAAGGGAGAACAAGCATTGCTGGCCAACATCAGAAGATGGAAGACATAAGGAAAGATACTTTCCTAGAGACTATGGCCCTGCTGACATCTTAATATCAGATTGCTAGTCTCCAGAACTGTGAGAAAATGAATTTCTGGTGTTTTAAGCTACTCAGTATGGTAATTTATTATGGCATTTTAAGCTACCCAGTGTGGTAATTTATTATGGGATCCTGGGAAACTAATATACAGCCCCTTTTTAATTGGAATAGAAGAAAATGAACCTCATAAAATTTGGGGAATCCTTCTTCTTTCTCTGGAGTTACCTGAAGTATCAGCAAGGTGTGATGTTGAGGTGGGGATTTTCAGATCCTTAACACCCCACACCACTCTGGTGTCCCAGAGCTATTGCCTGGCCAGCCTCGTTCACCATCAGTATTCTATCTGTTGCTGCAGAGGTGAACTTTGCTTCCATCATTGTGAGCTGTTCTGCCATTTACTTCACTATTTCCAGGCCACTCTTGAATGACCAGAAATTATTCTGCTGCTCCTATGCCATGCTGTGGTTTACACAGATAAATTTTGTAATTATTTCTTCTCTGGGATAGTGACACCTCCCATGACTTTATGACGTCAATAGATTGCAGATCTCCTCTGCTCTTGAACCTCTGCTCAGAAACCTATCTGGGGGTATTGCCACATCTCCAGGACTTGGCCAAAAGAATGGCTCAGAGTTCTTTACTGATGAATATTCTTACTGTTTCCTCTCTCTCCCTGTCACTAAGACTGGGGAATATATTTCTAGCCTTGTTTTGAAGGTGGGAATGGGTGAGGGTAGAAGGTGGGACAAATTCTTGCTTATTCATCCTGCTTAATCTGAGATGTTTTATCTATGCCTTGACTCTTTCTGTTTCCCTAATAGCCTAACTCAGTGATTCTCAACTGGCAGCAATTTCGCTGGGGTCATTAGCAATGTCTGGAGACATTTTTATTTTATTTTATTTTATTTTATTTTATTTTTTATTTTTTTAACATTTTATTTATTTTTTAAAAGATTTTATTTCTTTCTTTTTTTATTTGACAGAGAGAGATTACAAGTAGGCAGAGAGGCAGGCAGAGAGAGAGGAGGAAACAGGCTCCCCGCTGAGTAGGGAACCCAACATGGGGCTCGATCCCAGGACCCTGAGATCATGACCTGAGTCGAAGGCAGAGGCTTTAAACCACTGAGCCACCCAGGTGCCCCTGGAGACATTTTTAGTTGTCACATATGGGGAGCAGGAAGGGTGCTAATGATATCTAGTGGGTAAAGGCTAAGGGTGCTGCTAAATATCCTGTAATACACTGAATAGCCCTCTGTACCAAAGAATGAATGCCCCAAATGTCAGCAATACCAACTGTTGCAAAACCCAGGCCTTGAAACACAACGAGTCAGAAAGATATGTATTTTTCCTTTGATTTCTGTGGTTAAATTCCTCTTTGGAGGCAATGAACAGAATGTCTTGCTTTTGAATGGTGAATGATTAAACAGTGAAAAGGAAATATTGGGTGGGGTAGATTGACCATTACATCAAAATTATTCTGTCTCTCCCAGGGGAAGATACTTAAAAATCCTTCCCAAGTCCTCTTACACATAACTAAATTATTTATATTAAAATAGAAAATAGAGCATTAGCAGTTATCTGGGACTTTTGGATTGACTACAAATCCAAACCACTTAATTTAGGAAGGGAAGAAATCCACTTTGGAGCCCAGACTTTCTTGATTGACTGTGTAGAGTGCCAAATGACTTAGGAAACTGTATGTTTTAGCTAATTTATGCTGGGCTGTGAAGAACATTGGGCTGGCAATCTGTATACATGGATTCCAGTCTTGATTTTCTTACCAGGTGCTCGAGTGGGGGAACTTCTCTGGGCCTCAGTTTCCTTATGTGTTAGAAGTTTAAACTACATTATTTCAAAAGTTCCTTCCATTGAAACTTTCCCTATGATTTATACCAGAATGGGAAAGAAATGATCTTTCATATCTAGATTCTTAAAGGTACTAATATAAAATTATCTTTTTTTCATAACATTTTTTTTATAAATATGGAAGAGATTGTTAGTTGTCCAACAAAATTTGTTCTCTTCTTCTTCTGTGTGCCCATTGATTGGGATAAAAGGATAAACTTCTATATTAGAAAGACCCAGCAATAGAGTGTTTTTAAAGAAATGAGGCTTGACCACATTTCCCGTATTCCCTTACATTGGGTGTGATTAGGTTCTCTCTAATAGAATGTGATTGTGAAGAGAAGTGCAGTGTCTAAACTCATTCTAGTCCTGAAGGTAGTGGGTGTTCCTCTTTTCATGCTTTCTTTTCCATTTCCTGTAGCTAGAATTCCTGGTCATTCAGCTTTAACCATGTAGGTGACAATGTCTTCGGGGAGGGTAGACAATAGGATGGAAGGAATCTGGAAGCTCAGATGATGGAATGGAGCAGAACTGCCCCACCAAATTGGATTGCTCACCTCAGAACTGTTTGTTTGTTTGTTTTTTATGTATCAGTGATGTTTATTTAGACAAATTTAATGTAAATATTTTTTTAAAAAACATATAATGTATTAGTTGTTTCAGGGGTACAGGTCTGTGATTCATCAGTCCTACACAATTCACAGCACTCACCATAGCACATACCCTCCCTAGTGTCCACCACCCAGCAACCTATCCTCCCCCTCCCGCCCCCCGCCCGCAATCCTCAGTTTGTTTCCTGAGATTAAGAGTCTCTTATGGTTTGTCTCCCTCTCTGGTTTCATTTTGTTTCATTTTTCCCTCCCTTCCTCTTTGATCCTTTGTCTTGTTTCTTAAATTCAGAACTGTTTTTGATAAGAGACATAAACTTTTTTTTATAGTCACTATATTGTTAGGTGTTTTTATTATAGCTGCATACATAACCTTTTATTATAATAAGTACAGGAATTCTCCACATAATGATTAAAGCAGCAAACTCCAAAAAATTGCATTCTTTTATACTAGTATATAGTCTTATAGTAGTATATAGTATATATACTATATAGCAAACTCCAAAAAATTGCATTCTTTTATACTAGTATATAGTCTTATAGTAGTATATAGTATATATACTATATACTAGTAGTACTAGTATATAGTATATATACTATATACTAGTAGTACTAGCATATAGTATTAGTATTAGTATATAGTTTTAGTATATAGTACTAGGACTAGTATATAGTCCTAGTGTTGACTCTTAACACCTCATTACTAAAATATAAAACATTTTAAAACAAGAAGAGGATATTGAGAAGATAAGGTCTATCTTGTTAATAATCTCTTCTTTTCTCACCTGGTTCTGTACCATTTCCTCTTGTAAGTTCTGTATTAAAAAACAATCCTCGTAATCCACCCAAATTGGCCTTTTTTTTAAAAGGCATGACCTCTACCTTCAGAGAACTATCAGTTTTTCTATGTATAACTGCTCAAATTTTAGATCCATTGTATTTCCTACTGCATTATTTCTCTTACAGCTCTTTCTCTCCCTGTTCTTAGTGCAGTGCTGGAACTTCAGGTGTATGACTCTCTTCCCATGTATCTATACAGATTGTCCACGGCAGCCATTTGAGAACACCTGGGAAAGACTTTGTCCCTTTATGCTGTAGGAAGGTAGATGCGCTGGTAGAAGGGAATGGTGTTTGGATCATCTTGGCCCTTCTTGGAAAGGCAACAACTCCTTAAGTTCTCAAAAAAAATCACTACTTTCTAGCAGATGTTCTCTTTGGCTGTTTTTCTTTGCCACTAGTAGTGGTTATTAAGTATTGAATATTAGTTTAATTATTAACCTAATTCTAACTCTGAACTGTTTTTATTTTTAATGAAAATTTCATTTAACTATGAAAATAGGAACAGTTTCATTGGAATAGATATTAATTTAATTACAAGATAATGAATAAGAGAAAGACTATAAGTTACATATTCAATTTTACATATGTTCAAATGTGAACAACTAGTTTACTCTTTCTCCTATTGATTTTTTTCTGTTTTAAAAGGTAAAGGTGATTAGCTGAACTGTGGTCTGAATGGAAATGGTTTTGATCATCTTACAAACATTTCCTTTTAGCTTTCTTTAAATAGACCTGTCTTATATACTTGACAGACAGCTTATGATATGGTTGCTCTTTGAAATTAAAATCCTTCCTTTGTGACTAAGGAGATCTGGTTAGTTCAATGCCCCTTTTTAAAATCAACCTGAAGTATAATTTCCCTTTATAATTTTAAATCAGTCCTTTGGAAAGTAAGCCTGTTTGCAAGTTTAATCTTGATATTAATTCATGCAGGCCTACATGGTAGGTTTTTATTTTTTCAAGTGACAACATGAGAGTTGAAATGTGACTTCATTTGAGTTTGAGTAGAAGACCCACCTTTCTTCTATGCTCAGAGTAGGCAACTGTGGATGGTTTCACATTAAGAAAAACCCCAATAGGGAACTTTCTGGAGTTGTTGCATTTGCTCTGTATGCTCTCTGTGTTTTGATACACTGAGCAAGGAATGTTGATGAGACATGAGGCAGAACAGCTTGTTCCTCCACAGCTATTTTGACTTTGCAATGCTGGCAGTAGTAAAAAAAAAAAAAAAAAAAAAAAAGTTTAGTGTGTTAACTAAGCAAACACATGGGGCTTGGAAGAAGGCTAGGGAACAGCTAGGCTATTCTTGGTATCAAGAACCCTATTGCTTAGGAACTTTTAATTCCAGTTCATGAATGCATAGGACTTGGAGTCCTACAATTCTCTAGATGTTCTTTGTCTCCCAGGGTGTTAATAGGAACAAATGGTATTGCTAATGAAGTAAAATTCAAGTTGTGTTCAATAATCAAATTTTAGTACAAGAAAGATGACTTAGAAGAAGAGGTACTTCAGAGGATTCAGACTGTGATTATGGAAACCAATTTAATTAAAATAAATACCTGTGCTACATTAGTTGTTAATAACAACAGATTATCCTGAAGAAATGGAAAATATCAACAATGGGGATAGTTTTACTAGGGGCGTTGCTAGGGATTTTAGAAGATGAATGTAGATTATAAGCTTGTTTTGTAAGTTATTGTTGCTTTTTTTGACAGAAGTGACAGTGTAGCAACATTGAGCTGAGGCTTTAAGAGGCATGGCCAGTTTCCATTGGCCTCTCTCATGCTCCTTCGATTGACCATAAGAAAACCATGTCACCGGTAGCCACAGTTCCTTTTGCCTGGGGTCCCAGGGTCAGATAGAAGGAACCAACCTAACCATGCATTAAGCCAAGCCTAACTGAGTCTAGTCAATCCACTGTTGACATGCAGATATGTGAGGAAGAAATACATGTTTTTTGTTTTTTTTTAAAGCTTTTTATTATTTTATTATTTTTTTAAAGATTTTATTTATTTATTTGACAGAGAGAGATCACAAGTAGGCAGAGAGGCAGGCAGAGAGAGAGGAGGAAGCAGGCTCCCTGCAGTCAGAGAGCCGAAGCGGGGCTCGATCCCAGGACCCTGAGATCATGACCTGAGCCGAAGGCAGAGGCTTCAAACCAATGAGCCACCCAGGTGCCACACGTTTTTTGTTTTAAACCATTGAAATTTGGCGGTTGTTTGTTATGCAGCATTATTGCAGCAAAACCTGACGAATATACCTTTATTAGAGGTCTCTAATTTCAGGCTGTTGGTATGTAAGAACAAGAGTGTTATGTGACACAGCTCTTATGTTCTGCCTCATATTCTCTCCAAAGTGCTGGGCCGTGCTGTCGGAGGTTTGACAGTGATGTGTACTGTTGCTATCTGCAATTGCTGCAATGCAGCCAGGTTTACTGGCTGCAACGCAAGAATTTCCGACACCTCTCTTCACTTTTAGACTTGAAAGAAACCCCACAGTAGTTGGCATCTCAAGGGGCCACCTAAAGAGCCTGATGACATAACACAGAAGTGTGATGTGCTTGCTAATGTCCATGGAACAAACTTTTGACCAACGGGAAAATGGAGAGAGGAGGGGGAAAGTAAATACTCCTGTCCCCTTCTTTGCCTTTTACATGGATGATTCCAGCTACACAATTACATAGCTCATCTGAAGAAGCCTGCAGAGTCAAGCAGCATCTGCTGAAAGATCTGCTGTGTCTTTCTGAAGCTCTTTATGAAGCCGTGGCCAGCAGGGCAGGATAACAAGTCCTTTTCATGGCTTTTTATCCTTCCTTGCCTCTTTCCCCCCTTTGCCTCACTTTCATTGCCCTACTTTTTATACCCCAGAGTAAGTACCAGCACTTCATCTTGATTCAGGCTTGGTTTTCTAAGGAATCCAAACTAAGATACAGAAAGACCTAGATCATCATGGGAAGATGAAGATGATAAAAATGGTGATTATGATGATGTCAACTAATACCTAGTGATGACTACTTACTATGTTTCAAGCAATACTTTGACAACTTTGTTTTGTTTTTTTTTTAAATATTCACCGCAACTCATAAACTGGGTAACAGTATTACTTCATTTTTAGAGGAGGAAATCAAAGCTTTTAAAAGAGGTTTGATTATTTGGTCAAGATCCCATAGCAAGTAAGTGGAGCCAGAATATAAACCTATATATTTCAGATGTCACTGTTATGATTTAAAGCCCTAAGTGACACAAATAACTGCAGAGTAGGTAACAGGTGCCAAATTACAGTGTCTTATATGCTCTAGTATGCTCCGGGGTGCTTAATATAGTATATTATGTATAGCGTATATTCAATATGTCATTTGTTGATTTCATAGATAGTTTATTAAGCTTCCAGTTATTAATCTTCTGATAAATCTAGAGTTATTCTACATAGCATCCATGGATTGTTAATTTTTAAAATTAGACTGAAGAGCCATATTTAACAATAAACCATTCTGAATCGAAGGACTTTTTAGAAATTTATAGGGCCAGAGAGGCACCAAAAAAATTATCTTTGTGTATTGTTTGAAAATAGTAGTATTTATTTGAACCCAATGCATTTGGGATAAAAGGACATTTATTACAATAAGAGTACTTTTTTTATTTTAATAAATTCTTGTTGCTTCAGGGAAGCAGTTCATTATAGTAGAAAAATAGTGGACTAAAAATAAGTGGACCTGAATTCTTCCCATGAGTTTTTCCACTTAACAAACTTATGGTTTGGTGAAAGTTTGTCTGTGCTTGGGCTTCAGGGGCCTTATCTATAAAATAGAAAGTTGGCTGAAGAGTTTCCAGCTCTGACTAGCATCTGTGATTTTCCTGAAGTTACTGGGGGACCTATAGCCAGATGTCATCTGAAGGAAGAGTTGCCGCCACCCTTTTGAAGATATGTGATGTTCTTTCCCTCTTCCAAGATTTTTCCCCATTTATCAGTTTGTCCAGTTGTTTTTTTAAGATTCAGTTCAGGTGCTTCGTGTGTGTGTGTGTGTGTGTGTGTGTGCGTGCGTGTGTGTGTGCACATGCGTGTGTAACTTCACCTGAATTTCTTATACAGTTCCCTACTTTTTACTTCTGGGTACCTATATTGTAATTCTTACTCCATCATTGTATGATTATCTGTATATGTGTCTGTCTCTCACTAAACTATGGGGATTGTCAAAACCACAACTAAACTATGCGTTTTAAGAAGGGACTCAATTGTAGTGGTCTTACAGAAGCCGAATCTTCTTTTTTCCTTAAAGCCTTATATATTCATGGGCTCTAATTAGGAACAGGCACATTTTGAGGGCAATTTTTTTTCTTTTTATTTTTTTTTAATTAACATGTAATGTATTATTTGTTTCAGGGGTACAGGTCTGTGATTCATCAGTCTTACACAATTCACAGCACTCACCATAGCACATACCCTCCCCAGTGTCCATCACCCAGCCACCCTATCCCTCCTACCCCCATCCCTTCCATCAATCCTCAGTTTATTTCCTGAGATTAAGAGTCTCTTATAATTTCTCTCCCTCTCTGGTTTCGTCTTGTTTTGTTTTTCCCCGCCTTCCCCTATGATCCTCTGACTTGTTTCTCTAATTCCTCATATCAGTGTGATATATGATAATTGTCTTTCTCTGATTGGCTTATTTCACTTAGCATAATACCCTCTAGTTCCATCCACGTTGTTGCAAATGGCAAGATTTCAGTTTTTTTGATGGCTGTATTGTATGCCATTGTATACATACACCACATCTTCTTTATCTGTTCATCTGTTGATGGACATATAGGCTCTTTCCATAGTCTGGCTATTGTGGACATTGCTGCTATAAACATTGGGGGTGCATGTGCCCCTTCAGATCACTACATTTGTATCTTTAGGGAAAATAGCCAGTAATGCAATTGTTGGGCTGTAGGATAGCTCTATTTTCAACCTTTTGAGGAATCTCCATACTGTTTTCCAGAGTGGCTGCACCAGCTTGCATTCCCACCAACAGTGTAGGGAGGGTTCCCCTTTCTCTGCATCCTCACCAATACCTGTCGTTTTCTGACTTGTTAATTTTAGCCTTTCTCATTGGTGTGAGGTGGTATCTCACTGTGGTTTTGATTTGTATATACCTGATGCCGAGTGATGTTGAGCACTTTTTCATGTGTCTGTTGGCCATCTGGATGTCTTCTTTGCAGAAATGTCTGTTCGTGTCTTCTGCCCATTTCTTGATTGGGTTATTTTTTCTTTGGATGTTGAGTTTGAAAGGCTCTTTATAGATTTTGGATACAAGCCCTTTATCTGATATATCATTTGCAAATATCTTCTCCCATTCTGTCGGTTGTCTTTTGGTTTTGTTGACTGTTTCCTTTGCTGTGCAAAAGCTTTTGATCTTGATGAAATCCCAATAGTTCATTTTGGCCCTTGCTTCCCTTGCCTTTGGGGATGTTTCTAGGAAGAAGCTGCTGTGGCTGAGATCCAAGAGGTTGCTGCCTGTGTTCTTTGAGAGCAATTTTAATGATCATCAGATTTCACTTTCCTCCTCTTAAAGATGTTCTTGTTGTGTAAATATGGAGATATGCATGAGGCTGTTCATCATCTTGTTTGCAGTAGCAAGAAACTAGAATTAATTGTGTTTGTCCTTTAGTAAAGGAATAGCTAACTTCTCCTCCTTCTTTATTTTTCTTCCTTTTCTCCTCCTCTACTAGTGCTCTGCTAGTTCTGCTTTCTACACCAGTGTTATAACCACCACAACTGCCACCATGGCCACCATCACCCCACAAATAACACAACACCGACACCACTATCAACAACAACTACTTATGAAGAGCTTACTATATTGGAGAAGGGAGTGGGGTGATGGTATTTTGGATGCTGGTAGAGGAAATTTTTGATAATATTATATATTTTTAAAGGACAAGATGTTCTCTTTTAAGGTTAGTGATTTTATTTGCTCTTTTTACGAAATCTTTACCAAGTCTAAGATTACGAAAATATTGTTCTATGTTTTCTTTGAGAAACACTATGGTTTTAGAATTTATGTGGAGTTCTATTTATGTCTCATAGATTTTTGTGCATAGAGCAAGGTAGAAGTTGAGGTTTAATTTTTTGTCCACATGGATATCTAATTGCTTTAGTACTTTTTACAAAATAATTTTCTTTTCCCAGTAAATTTACATGTAACACTGGTCAGTAATCAATTGACCATATACATGTGGGTGCATTTTTGAACTGTGTATTCTATTCTATTTGTCCATGTTATCCCTTAGCCAATACCACAACTGTCATGATAGCTTTATCAGCTAATATAAGTCCTGCAATTTTGTCCCTTTAAAATACCATTTTGTGTAATATGGGTCATGTGTATTTCTATGTAAATTTTAGAATCAATTTTTTAATTCCTCCAAAAAGTATGCTAGGAATTTGGATTGAATATATTGATTTATTTGGTTAGAATGGAAAATAGCAATGTTGAAAATTCAAATCTATGCATATGGTGTATCTATTTATTCAAATCTTTAATTCTTATCAGAAATGTTTTATAGTTTTCAGGGTAGAGGTCTTGATAGCTTTCAGTAAATTTCTTAGGTATTTTATATTATTTGATGCTGTTCTATATGATGCTGCTTTTTAAAATGTTTACTTTTTCATTGTTTAAATAAAAATGCATTGCAACTCCAGAGTTTTCCATTGCTCCTTCCTTTAAACCCTCCGTACCTTCCTTAAGTCTGTGCAATCATTGATCTGCTTTTGGTCACTGTACATTAGTTTGTGCTTCTAGAATTTTATATACATAGAATCATATAGATTATATTCATTTTGTCATTCAGCACAATTATTTTGAGATTCAGTCATGATGTAGCTTGTATCAGTTTATTCAGTTTTGTTGCTGTGTAGTATTCTATTTTGTGAATATGCCATAGTTTGTCCATGAACCCACTGATGAATATTTGGATTCTTTCTAGTTTGGGCAATTAAAAATAAAGATATTGTGAACGTTTGTATAAAAATCTATATATGGATATATTCTTTCATTTATCTTGAATAAATACCTAAGAATGAAATGGCTGGATTTTGTGATAACCTCTAAAAAAACCTGTCAACTGTTTTTCAAAGTTGAACTATTTTATAATTCTGGCATCAGTGTATGAGAGTTCTAGTTCCTCCATATCTTCATCAATACTTACTATACCAGGGGCGCCTGGGTGGCTCAGTTGGTTAAGCAACTGCCTTTGGCTCAGGTCATGACCCCAGAGTCCTGGGATCAAGTCCCACATCTGGCTCCCAGCTCCACGGGGAGTCTGCTTCTCCCTCTGACCTTCTCCCTTCTCATGCTATCGCTCTCTCTCTCAAATAAATAAATAAATAAATAATCTTAAAAAGAATACTTGCTATACCAATCTCTCTTTACTTATGTTTAATACATAACTTTAGCCATTCAGATAGGTGGATAGGAGTATTTCATGGTGGTTTTAATTTGCATTTCTCTTATTACTAACAATGTTAAGCATCTTTTTATGTGCTTATTTGCCATTCATATGTGTGTGTGTGTGTGTGTGTGTGTGTGTGTGTGTTGAAGTGTGTTCAAATCTTTAGTCCTTTTAAAAATTGAGTTGTTTTCCTATAATTGAGGCTCTTTATATATTCTGGATACAGGGTTTTATCTCCCAACCAGTGGTTTATCTTCTTATTTTGTTAATAGCATCTTTTTAAGAGGAGAAAGTTTTAATATTGATAAGTCCAATTCATCAGTTTTTTTCTTTCATAGATTGTGGTTTTGTGGTAAATAAACAATCTTTGCCTATCACAAGGTCATAAGTTTATTCTCCCATGTTTTCTACTAGCAGTTTTATAATTTTAGGATTGTATAGTTAGGTCAATGATGCATTTTGAGTTAACTTTTTCATGTGGTACAAGGTATAGCTAGTTTATTTTTTGCCTGTAGATATCCAGTTGTTCCAGCATCATTGTTGAAAAAAATATTTTTTCTCCACTAGATTTCCTTTGCACCAATGTGGAAAACATACGTGTGTTGATCTATTTCTTCATTGGTCTACTGGTGTATATTTGTACGAATACCAATTCTTTTGATTACTTATAAGAAATGTTACAGTCAGGTAGTATTAAATCATCTACCTTTTCTAATATATTATTAGATTCAATTTGCTAACATTTTGTTAGAATTTTATGTCTATTTTTATGAAGAATATTGATCTGCAATTTTCTTGTAGTGTCTTTTATTTTGGTCTCAGTATAATTTGGGAAATATTCTTTCCTTTTCAATTTTCTAGAAGAGATTATGTAACACTGGCATTATTTCCTTCTCAAATGTTTGATAGAATTCCCCAGTGAAACCATCTAAGCCTAAAATTTCCTTGGACAGTGGTTTTTAACTATAAATTTAATTTCTTTAATTAATATAGAGCTAGCCATATTATCTACTTCTTCTTGAGCAAGTTTTGGTAGTTTATATTTTTCAAAATTTTTATTCATCTTATTTGATAAATTAATTGGCTTAAAGTTGTTCAGAATTTTCCCTGAATATTATTTTAATTTGTATAGCATCATTGCTAATATTACGTATTTATTTATTTATTTATTTATTTATAAAGATTTTATTTATTTATTTGACAGAGACACAGCAAGAGAGAGAATACAAGCAAGGGGAGTGGGAGAGGTAGAAGCAGACTTCCTGCCGAGCAGGGAGCCTGATGTGGGGCTCGATTCCAGGACCCTGGGATCATGAACCGAGCCAAAGGCAAACGTTTAATGACTTAGCCACCCAGACACCCCAGCTAATATTACATCTTTATATTTAGTGTTTTTTTCCTACTTAAGTCACTTAATTTTAACTCAGGTTTTTTTTAGACTCTTAAGGTAGAAATTGAAATTATTGATTTGAGATCTTTATTTCTTTTTTTTTTCAATTTTAATTATTTATTTGTCAGAGAAAGAGAGAGAATGCACAGTCAGGCAGAAGAGAAGGCAGAAGGAGAAGCAGGCTCCCCACTGAGCAAGGACCCTGATGTAGGACTTGATCCCAGGACTCTGGGATCATGTTCTGAGCTGAAGGCAGATGCTTAACCAACTGAGCCACCCAGGCATCCCAAGAGATTTTTCTTTATTTCAAATATAGCATATTTAATACTTTCATTTTCCCCCAATTTCTGCTTTAATAAAATCATGTGGTTTATACTTTTCTTTCTATTTTTTTTTTTTTGCTCTGGCTTCTTGTATTAAGTATAATTATTTTGAGATTCATCCATGATAAAAACTCCTCTATCCTTATCCTGATTTTCTGTGTAATTTTCCTGTTATTGATAGTGGAGTATTTAAATCTTTATCTATAAATGTGTATCTGTTTAAATTTCCTTGTAGTTCTATCAGTTTTGCCTCATGCATTTTGAAATTCTGTTAGTAGGTCTATAAAACATTAGGATTATTGTGTTCTTTTAATTATTTTACTTTCATTGCAAAATGACCTTCTTTTTTTTTTTTTTTAAAGATTTTATTTATTTATTTCACAGCGGGAGAGAGATCACAAGGAGGCAGAGAGGCAGGCAGAGAGAGAGGGGGAAGCAGGCTCCCTGCTGAGCAGAGAGCCCGATGTGGGCCTCGATCCCAGGACCCTGAGATCATGACCTGAGCCGAAAGCAGAGGCTTTAACCCACTGAGCCACCCAGGCGCCCGCACAATGACCTTCTTAATTTTGGTAATATTCTTCCTTCTGAAACCTATTTTGTCTGATACAAATATACCCACTCCACTTTTATTTTTACTAGTAAGTTTTGTCTTTTCACATCCTTTGACTTTCAGCTTATTCGTATCTTCACATTCAACAAATGTTTCATGTAAGCAGTATTTTAGTTGGGACTCGATTTTTCTTTAAATTTCAGTTTGCCGGGGCACCTGGGTGGCTCAGTGGGTTAAAGCCTCTGCCTTCAGCTCAGGTCATGATCTCAGGGTCCTGGGATCAAGCCCCGCATCAGGCTCTCTGCTCAGCAGGGAGCCTGCTTCCTCCTCTCTCTCTGCCTGCCTCTCAGCCTACTTGTAGTCTCTCTCTCTGTGTCAAATAAATAAATAAAGTCTTTAAAAAAAAATTCAGTTTGCCAAACTCTGGAATGTTTAGACAATTTATTTCAGTATGATTGTTACTGTGCTTAGATTTAAGCTTATCATCTTGATATTTGTTTTCTGTTTGTCCTACCTGTTCATTGTTTCTTCTTCTTTTTTAAGTTTTTATTTAAATTGCAGTTGACATACAGTGCAATATTATTTTCAGGTTTACAATATAGTGATCAACACTTTCATACAACACCTGGTGCTCATCCCAAGTGTACTCCTTAATTCCCTCACTTATTTAACCCATTCCCCCCCACCTCCCCTCTGGTAACCATCAGTTTGTTCTCTATAGTTAAAGCTCTGTTTCTCAGGGGTGCCTGGGTGGCTCAGTTGGTCGAGTGTCTGCCTTCATCTCAGGTCATGATCCCCAAGTCTCAGGATCAAGCCCTGCATTGGGCTTCCTGCTTGGTGGGGAGGTGGGTTCTCCCTGCCATCTGTGCCCCCGGTCCTCTGTCTAATAAATAAATAAAACCTTTTTTTTTTTTTTAAAGAAAAGACTCTTTTGGATTGCCCCTCTCTCTTTTTTCCCCCTTGGTTTGTTTGTTTTCTTAAATTCTACATTTGAGTGAAATCATATGGTTTTGTCTTTCTCTGACTGACTTATTTCACTTAGAATCATACATGCTCCAGTTACATCCGTGCAGATGGCAAGACTTCATTCTTTTTTATGGCTAAGTAATATTCTATTGTGTATAGTTTAATACTAATCTTTGGATTGTTAGCATATATTTTACTTGCGTATATGCTGTAAACTGCATGCTACATTGTTATTTTTGTGTAATAGTCAATTATTTTTAAGAGATTTAAATAAGAAAAATAACATATTTGTTCAAGTGCTTACCATTTCTGTGCTCTTCATTCCTTTATGTAGATCTGTATATCCATCTAGTATCAATTTCCTTCTTCCTGAAGGACTTTCTTTAACATTTCTATGGTGGGTCTCTTTGTGATGAATTCTTTTAGCTTTTTTGTGTCAAAAAAGTCTATTTCACATTTTTCTTGAAAGATGTTTTCATTGGATATAGAATTTTATTTTATTATTTATTTATTTAAAGATTTTATTTTCTTTATTTGAGAGAGAGAGTGGGGGAGGGCAGAGGGAGAGACAGACAATCTTACGCAGGCTCCACACCCAGCTTGGAGCTGGACACAGAGCTAGATCTCATCCCCTGAGATCATGACCTGAGTCAAAATGAAGAGTTGGACATTTAGCTAACTAAGCCACCCAGGTACCTCAGATCATGAGTCAAAATGAAGAGTTGGACATTTAGCTAACTAAGCCACCCAGGTACCTCAGATATAGAATTTTAGATTGACCCTTTTCTTTCATAAATATGTCACTTCACTATCTTGCTTTATTGATTCCCATGGAAAATCTGTCATGAACCTTATTTTTGTACCTCTCTCTGTAGTGTGTGTGTGTGTGTGTGTGTGTGTGTACATTTATTTTGGTTGTTTTTAATATTTTCTCCATATAACTGCTTTTGAGCAGTGAGATTATGATTTGCCTTGTTGTAGGGTTTATGTTCCTTATGCTTAGGTTTGTTCATGTTTCTTGAGCTACTTAGATCTGTAATATTGTTGTTTTTAACAAATTTAGAAAATTTTTGCCATAATTTCTTGAAACTCTTTCTGTCTCATGCTTCTCTTCTCTCCTTTGTGAACTCCAATTTCACATATGCTAGGCTGCTTAATGGTGTCCCATAATTCATTGATGCTCTACTCATATTTTAAAAATTCTCTTTTCTCTCTGTTTTCATGTTAGATAGTATCTATAGCTTCAAGTTCAGTTACTTTTTCCCTGTTAGTGTTTAATCTGCAATTAATTCTCTCCAGTGTATTTTTCACTGTGCACATTGTATATTTCATCTCTAAAAGTTTGATTTTGATCTTTTCTATATGTTCCACATCTACATGCAAGTTTTTCAACATATGGAATGCATTTGCAATAAGTCTTGTAATGTCCTTGTCTTTTAATTCTATAATCTGTGTTATTTTTAATTAGTATTCAATGAACTGTTTTCCTCATATTTAATGAACTGTTTCCTACTATTTAATATGCCTAGAAAATTTTGATTTCATGTCAGATACGAGTTTTACCTTTTTGCTTCCTGGGTATTTTCCCTCTTAATATATCTGAATATTGTTTTAGGATTCAATTAAGTTACCTGGAAATAGTTTGATCCTTTGGGTCTTACTCTTAAATTTTGTTAGGTGGTGGCTTGAACAGTGCTCATTTTAAGGTTGTTTTCCATTATTTAGGTAAGACCTTCTGTATACGCTATCCAATGCCCTGTGAATCTTGAAGTTTTCCAGTCTGTCTGGTGGGAATAGGCATTATTACTTATAGGCCTGTGTGGGTGCCAGGTACTCTTCCCTAAGGGTTATTCTTTTCCTGGACTTGGGTAATTTCCTCACGTCTGTGTTGATTGATAATTTGCTGAATATGCGGTGTGACCCATAGTGGATCTCTTGGGTTTTCTCTGTGCATAGCTCTTTCTTTTCTGGTATTCTGCAACAAGTTCTTGCTACCTTAAGACTTCTTGCTACCTTCAAGACTATCTCCCTAACTCAGTGTGTCTCTTGGTCTCTGCCTTGGGTTTCTCCCATAGGAACTGCTGTCTTGAGATATGGTCTAGTCCTAAGCTTGCCTCATTCCTCCCACTTCCAATCACTAGGAATCTCTGTTCTTTATTGACAGTGATTTTCAAACCACGGTTTTATATATTTTGTCTGTATTTTATTTGTTTTAGTCAGGATGATAAATCTAGTCCCTGTTACTCCGTCATGGCAAGAAGCAGATTTACATTGATTTATTTTTTGAATGTCAAGTCAACTTTGAATTTCTTCAAGTTCATCCTACTTCACACATTCCATTTGACCATGATTTTTTAAAATAATGCTGGTTTTAGTTTTCTAGAAGATTTTCAGCATATACAGAGAATATTGGCCTTTGTTTTTTTTGTTTTTTTTTTTTTTTGTTTGTCTGTTTTTCGGTCAGGTTTGTCAGATCCTTTGTCAGGTTTTTGTTTCAGAATTATGCTGGCCTCATAAAAATGAGTTGGGAAATGTTGACTCTATTTCATGAAGGAGTTTTATGTGCTTTTTTTCCTTCCTTAATATTTAATTCAATTCACCTGTCAAACAAACTTTGCTTAGCGTTTTCTTTGTGGAAAGAAAGATACTGTGTTTTTTTTTTTTTTTAAAGATTTTATTTATTTATTTCACAGAGGGAGAGAGATCACAAGGAGGCAGAGAGGCAGGCAGAGAGAGAGAGGGGGAAGCAGGCTCCCCGCTGAGCAGGGAGCCCGATGTGGGCCTCGATCCCAGGACCCTGAGATCATGACCTGAGCCGAAAGCAGAGGCATTAACCCACTGAGCCACCCAGGCGCCCAGAAAGATACTGTGTTTATTGACATATGTTTTTTTCATAATATTTCAGTATCTTCTTTTTCAAATCTAGAGGATCTGTCCCAATATTCCTTCTTTAATTCCTGTTGTGATAATTTCATTTTCTCCTTTTTTCTTAATCAGACTTGCTAAGAGTATATTTATTGAATTAATCTTTTCAAAGAACCAACTTTGGCCTTATTTTTTAATCCTCTCTTTTAATTCTTTGATTTATGCTATAATGTTTATTTTCTTTTATCTACCTTAGGAATAATTTGCTATTCTTTTCTAGTTTCTTAAAGCTTAGATAATTGATTTTACACTGGTTGTTTAAAAACCTAACTGTTTAAATTATAGATTTTTAAGCACTATTGTAGCTGCACCCACACATTTTGATATGCTGTGTTTGTCTTTTAATTCAAAGTAGTTTTAATTTTCCATGTGTCGTTTCTTTAATCTGTGGGTTGGTTAGAAGTGTGATGCTTATTTTCCAAATATTATGTCTTATTGTTATTGATTCTAACTTATTTCATCATGGTCAGATAAAATACTCTGAGTTCTTTGGCTCTTTAAAAATTATTGGAACTTATTTTTTTTTTATAAAGATTTTATTTATTTATTTGACACAGAGAGAGAGATTACAAGTAGGCAGAGAGACAGGGAGAGGAGGAAGCAGGCTCCCTGCTGAGCAGAAAGCCTGATGCGGGCCTCGATCCCAGGACGCTGAGATCATGACCTGAGCCGAAAGCAGAGGCTTTAACCCACTGAGCCACCCAGGCGCCCTATTGGAACTTATTTTAAGGAATAGCATATTATTTATTTTGGTGCATGTTCTGTGTGTGCTAAAAATAATGTGTAATCTGCTATTGTTGAGTGTTGTGTTTTATAAATGTCAGTTAAATCAAGCTGGTTGATAGCATTGTTCAAATATTCTATATACTTCCTGATCTTTTTATTTTTGAGTTTACATATACTATTAATTTCTGGGAGAGAGATTTTAAAATCTCAAACGATGGGTGTAAATTTGCCTATTTCTCCCTTTAGTTCTATAAGTTTTTGTTTCCTTTACTTTAAAAATCTTTTGAGATGAATATACATTTAGGATTCTTATGTGTTCCTAACAAATTGATGCTTTATGATTTTGAAATTTCATCATTCCATTTTCTTCTGGATTTCATTGTTTTTGATGATAAATCAGATGTAATTATAATAATTGTTCTTTGTATGTAATTTTTTTTACCCCCTTCTGGCTGCTTTTAACTTTTTTTTTTTAAACCATCTTTGGCTCAGCATTGTGACTCTGGTGTAATAGGTGTGGGTTTTTGTGTGTTTAACTTCTTTTGGAGTTACTATGATTCTTGATTCTGAGGTTTGATTTTTTTCACTAATTAAAAAAAAATTCTTGGTCATCATGTTCTCAGATACTTCTTTTGACCCATTTTCTATTCCTCCCAATTCACTTGAAAGTTTATTAGGCTATTTAATACTGTCCAATAGATCATGGACTCGTTCCATTTTTTTCTCTTTTCTTTCCCTTTTAGTTTCTTTTTTTTTTTTTTTGGATAAACTTATCTGAAGTCTACTGCTTTTCTTTGTTCTTAATTGTCTGTTGTTAAGTTCATAAGTATATTTATTGCTGATACTATATTCTCATTTCTGGTATTTCAGTTTGGTTCCTTTTTATACTTTCCATGTCTCTGCTGAAATTCTCCATCAACTCAAGAATGTTGCCAACCTTTCCAGTAAATTCTTTGACATAGTTATCATATTTATGATAAAATTATTTACTGAAAATTTTAACATCTGGGTTCTTTAGTGTCTGATTCTATTAGTTGTTTTCTTATTTGATTGCTCACATTTTCTTGCTTCTTTGTGTGTGTCATAATTTTTTAAACTGCATGTTTGGCATTGTGAGTGAAAGAAAAAAATAAGTAGATATTGAAGTAATGAGTATTTACCCCAGAAAAGGACACACCCTTTTTTCTGTCAAGTCTTGGTTTGGGAAGGCTGAGTGAATCTGATGTATGTTTGAGAAGTGTGAATATTGTTTTAGCTTTAGGTTGGTTTGCCACTGATTTTAAATGTTTTGAGATAGCATCAGAACTTTTTCAATATTAGGGCTTGTAATTTCAGCACTGGCAAAATTTTAGAAATCCATTAATGCTTCTGGCCTGTTTTGTTTGCTTGGGAGTTCTCTTTGTTTTCCTGATCCTGATTTTATTTGTCTCAATAGGTCTTTCTTCTTCCTGATGCTCTGCTTTTAGTCTTTGGCATCCAGTGCATTGTGCTTAATGAAAGTCCACAATGCTTCCAGGAATTCCCCTCAGTTCTATCCCATTTCTGGTTTCAGTTGCAACTGCCTTAACCTAGGTGAAAACTCAGATTTTCTTAAATTTATTTCAGCTCCTCTGCCCTGACCTCAGCCTTTATCAGGATGCTGCTTGCATTTAGGGAAGTCCTTACATGCTTCAGGGTTCTCTCTCTTAGATTTCCTAACTTTCCCCAGTCTTCAGTGTAGTACTCCTATGTACTTGATGAATGCCTACTGTGAAGTGTTGATAGGTGGATGCAGCCTTACTCTGTGGATGGAGTTCCTTATAATTCCAAGGTGTCAAGCTAGTCTATACAGGTACTAATAATAGTTCTCTGATGCATCATACAGAGGAAAAAGGGAAAAACTATATGAATCTACTTCCTGATACTTTACCAGGGATGAAAGCATTCATTGGTCTTTCTCCTAGAATGGGATCATGAATAGATTTTAGTTAATTTATCTTTATTTATGTCCTCCACTCTCCTGATGGCTTAAAAAAAGCTATGATTTTTTGTATTATCTACTTTCCCCTTAGTCTTAGATTTGAACAATCATCTCTATAATTTCTAAATTTCAACTTTCTTATTTAATTTAAAAAAGTTTTTAAAAGAAAGCATTGTGCTAAAGTTAGATAGAGGTTTTTTAAGTAGTGTAGTACTTTTTGCTGTCTGTATAGCTTTGGGTAAATTAGTTCTCTGAACCTGCTTTGCTCACTTCACAAGGTAGACTTTTAACTCCATGTGCGCAAAGACTGGGTCTGAATTTGATTGTCCTTGCATCTTCAGTGCCTAGCAAAATATCTAGCATCCACTAGACACTAAGTGGATTGTTATGAAAACAATGAAAGCAATTTGAAAGAGGAAAGTGGGTCTGATTTTATAAATTTTTAAATTCAAAATTTTTAAATTGAATTTTTTCATAAGTTTAATGAATGGAGTATGTCTCTTAACCAGGAGTCCGTAGAACCCAGTAGATCTGCAGATGTATTGATGGATATTGGGTTGGAAGATGGATAAGAGGTTGGTGTTTGTGTGCTTATTAGAAAATTTAAATAGGAAGTGTGATTCTCAAAGGAAAGCCTTAATAGAGAAAGAGAGGTGAGGCTACAGGTCCACATTCTGCATTGCAAAGATATCCTGGCTTGATACAAATGCCTACCCTAATAGGGTTAATAGTCACATTGAGGGATAGAGAAAAGGCAGACCTTTTGTGTGTGTATCAGACCTCCAGAAAAAGAACTGAGAGAGTGTGTTCCTACTGTCTTAAAATATCGTGATGATGGGAGGTGGGCAGACAGGGAGGAAGATCATGGTATGCGTGTATAGGTGTGTATACAACAGATGTATGGAGAACTCTCTTTACTAGTCCTTTGATATAATGTTTGTGGAAACTCTTTGTCCAGAGTTTAGCTAAGCTACTCCACTGCATTGCTGCCTTGGCATCCATTTGTTTGGCCAAGCAACCTATAGTGATCTTAAACTGACACTAGCCCCCTCATATAAGTGTATGCCCTAGAAAACAGCCTGCAGAAACACAAGCAAATGTACGTTCCTGACATTATTTCTTCAGTAGTCCTTGTGATCAACAATTTCCCCTGCCTCCAAGGTCTTCACTTGTGCCCACTTAGAAAATACTCCCATGGAGCTTACCAAAATTCTACCCTTTCTGGTTGGAATTGGAATCGACCAATCTGGCCTTAGCCCAGAATGCCAAAGTACTATACCCTGGACCCTGGTCAAGGCATATGCCCCAGGTCCTTTTGTTTTCTTTCTTTCTGCACCCTACCTTGACCTCTCAGTGTGGCCCCTTGAGGACCTGTGAGTAATAAACTTCTCTGAGTTTCTGTTGTGATCTTCTGTTGAACCATGGCTCACCATCTGGACCCTGTGTTCTACTTAACAGATGTCAATTTAACAAGTTTACAACATTTTTTGAGTCAACAAAAATAACCAACATTTATTGAATGCTTTCTCTGTGCCACTCACTCTTCCAACTTTTTAATAAAAGTAATTGAATTCTTATAGTTGAATTCAATATAAGTTGAATTTTTATAGTAACACTAGGAGACTGGTGCTATTTTTATCCTCATTCTTCAGATGAGGAAGCTGAAACACGTAAAAGTGAAGGAACTTTTTTAGCATTTTATAGCTAGTAAGTGATAGAGGTGGGCTTGGAACCCAGATAGTCAGGATCTAGATCTTGTCCTCATGACATCTCTGCTATGGTGCCTCCCTGGAAAGCATCCTAGTACTTCCATTGTTGTGTCTGTTATTATTGTTCTTCTCATTTTTTAAAATCTCATTGGTGGTTAGGGGCTGTGAACTTGTATTTGTTGGATTTCTACAGTCTTTGGTCCTTACCAAGCTTAATCTCCTGCCTTTTTTATTCCATTCTTTTTTTAAAAATTTTTTTTACAATGAAAGTTATATATATTTAAAGTGAAAAAATCTGATGTTTTGATATATATATACATTGTGAAATGGTTAACATAATCAAGCTAATTGAGATATCCATTACCTCACATAGTTGTTTTTTTTTTTGTGGTGAAAACACTTAAGATCTACTTTTAAAGCAAATTTCAACTGTATAATATACTATAATTAATTATAATCATCTGCTGTCCATTAGATTTCTCAGAACTTATTCACCCAGCATAACTGAAACTTTATCTCCCGACTTCCCCCACCTCACTGGCAACCAACATTCTACTCTCTGTTTCTGAATTTGGCTGTTTTAGCTTCTGCCCTCTTGATTGTCATATGGGCTTAGCTGGAGGTTTTTGTTACCTTTCAAAGGGCAGACAAGAATTCTGCCACTGAACCACCAATGCCTGGTTGTTATCTTTGAAACGAAACTGAATTCACAAAACACTAGTTAGAGTGCTGCTATTAGAATGACTCTGTTTTGGAAATACCATTCTTTTTTTCTGAATATAGTGCATTTCCATCTGAACTAAAGATATCAAAAAATATCAGTAAATGTGCTAGGGCAGCAGTGTGGTAGTAGCTCCAACAATGGTGGAAACAGAGAATGTGGCTGAGTCCATGAATGAGGTACACAGATTTAGTGATGACAGTGGAAACTCTGGGATCTCACATTTTTATTCTTTCAAAAACAACTGAACACAGATACTGAGTACTGGAGATATAGTGAGGAATAATATAGAAGTAGCTCCAGTCATTCATACGCTTTACCATGTAGTGAGGGAAGATCAATAGCTCATGGATAATAGTAGCAACCAACACTTGTATAGAACTTACTATATGCCTGATGCTTCCCCAAATGCTTTACATGAATTATCTTACCTATACCATTTGATAATCCTCGTAGGTGTATACTCTGATCTCCAGTTTACGGATGAGGAAACTGAAGCACAGAAGGTTAAGAAACTTGCCCAAGATCCCACAGCTAGTAAGTGACAGATCTGATATGTGAATCCAGGAAGACTAGCTCAAAACCTGGTACCAAACACTACCCCAGTCGATGAAGAGTGATTAGTCACTTGACAATGGTGGTAAGCACTGCAGAGACAATGAGAAGATGAGGGGAATTGAACCTAGTCTGGAGGGTCCGGAAAGACTTGCCTGGTGAAATGATGAGGAAGGATAAAAAGAGTTAGGTGAAGATGTGTGTGCATGTGTGTGCGTATGTAATTGGGTCGGGTGGGTGGTGAGGAACTGGAGGAGCATTTCAGACGGGAGGAGAAGCTTATTTGTAGGACTTGTAGTGACACATCTTTAAATATTTTCAAATATTGTTAGTCACAACTTGTGATTCTTTTAAAGAAAATTCACTTCATGTACAACTTTCAGGTCCTATTTTGTAGCATAATTCAGAATGCTGCTGGGTTTGTATATGATTTTAAGCCAACTGTTGAGTACATATCCCTGGTGTTTCCTGCTTTATTGGTGGTGTATGTTCAGCAGCTGAGCTTGGGAATCCTGGAAAGCTAAGTTCACATCGCAGCTTCTTAGTCATGGTCATTTCTCAGTTATTTGGGGTTGTGTTCTCTGTTTTCTTGATTAATAGAAAGTGCATTAAAATGCATGAAATATAAAAATTACCTCAAATTAGTGCAAACATCCTTATAGCTGAAGGCTTTCATTGCTTATAGCTATCTGGTAACTGTCAGATCCCTCCAGCTAGGTAATTAGTTGAGTTCTGGGCTCCATCTCATCCAATGGGCCCTTAAAGTGGAATCTGTCATTTACTCTAAGTAAAGACAAAGAGGAATTTGGAGGGCTATGGTTTCAGCACTATAAAGACTGGGTGGAGAGAGTAAGTGAGAAAAAGGAAGAGGAAGAAGACTGAAGCACTGAGACTGCTTTGTGCCCAACTCTATTCTGACATTTTAAAAAAAGAGATTAACTAGGAAGCACATAGAAATTAGATTTTTAGCAACTTTTTAGCAGTTTCTCATCAAGTGACATATGTGGTGTTTAGTGTTCCTAATGAGTTGCCCTAAAATTATTTTTACACTTTTGGACATCTGTGGAGTGGTAAATGTGTTTCTAAATATTAGATATAATTACAAGGAAATATGTTTATATAAATTCATTTGGTACCAGGTTCTGACTAGTTTTGTTTTAATCAGGGTTTTGTATTATACATGACTTTCTTTCCTCTCCACTTTTATCCTCATTAATGGAAAGCTGACTGTATTGGGTGTCTGAACTTGGGTGGTTATACCAGATCTCTTTGAACCTTGGCTTCTGACTCATAAAAATGAAGCCAATACCTCAATCAGTCAAGATATTTGTAAAGGTGACATAAAATAATATGCAGCAAAATAACTTGTGCGAGGTCTGGCACAGGATGAATACTCAGATAATTTTAATTCCTTTGTTGTCTGCCTGCCTGCCTGCCTTTCTTCTTGCCTTCCTTCCTTCTTCCCTTTCTAGCAGAAGGGCAGAAGATAAGGGATCAGGTCTGAACTTTGCTACTCAGAAGCTGGTGAGCTTGACTTAATCTTTCTGCTCCTTAGTTTTCTCACTGTTAAAGGAAAGAATTCATTAAATAGGTCTCCTAGGAGCCCTGCAGGTTATCAAATTCTACAACTCTGTTTTCTTTGATTCTTGAATTACACATGAAAATATTTGTAGTTTCAGTCACAAAGTTGTTTCAGTTTTGCCCATCTAAAGGAAGGTTGTGATCCTAGCTCTCCACCCCTGTACACCTGGGAAAGATTTTCACAAATATAGGTTGACTGAATTTGTTGCCTCCCAGCTGACTCAGCAAAATCCAGGCAGCTGAATGGATGAGCTTCTATTAGCACAATGATGTTTGATTATGCAGCTGCAGCACTAGGGAGAAGAGACTGAACCAGTATTTATGAGGTGGGACTTGATGTAAACTTTAAAACTAGTTCTCCTGGAGGATTTAGATCATTCTTTCTCATTTCCTTGAAAAAATGAATACCCATGTATGGTAGGCTGAATAAAACCCTTCCTCCCCCAGGATGTCCATTTTCTAATGCTTAAAACCTATGACTATGTTAATTTATATGATAAAAGGTTCTTTGTAGGTATGATTACATTGAAAATTTTGAGATGGAGAGATTATCCATGTGGGCCCAATTTAAAAGCACAAGGGTACTTATAAGAAGGAGCCAGCAAAGTCAGAGTAAATAAATGGTGATATAATGATAGATGGAGAGAGAGGGTTGAGGGTTGGGGTGGTGGCTCGAAGATGCTATGCTGCTAACATTGAAGATGGAGGATGGGTCCACAAGCCAAGGAATATAGGCGGCCTCTAGAAGCTGGAAATGGTAAGAAAATGAACCCTCACATAGAGCCTCCAAAAGGAACACAACCTTGCTAAGCCTTGATTTTAGCCTGTAAAACTTACTATTGTTTTACACCACTGCATTTGTAGTAATTTAGTAAGTAGCAATAGGAAACTAATACACCATGGCTCCCAAAGTAAAAACTCTAAGGCATTTATTCTTCTTCCAAATAAGTATGGATAAACAACTTTAAGGATGGGAGAATAATTTTACCTATTACAACTTGGTAGTTGAAGAAAGGACTGGGTGAGTGGAGGTGACCTAGACTCTTCAACACTTTGAGGTAAAAAAAAAAGCTTTGAAATGTTTAGGTACTGTGGGGGTCTCAGTAGGCTACAGCAGAAAGCTTCTTTCAGAGGAGTTACTGATTCATGGAGGTGGAAATTAATTAAAATGGGTCTGTTTCCTACTGGGAATCCTTATAAGCTATTCATCTTCAGCTCTATTTTCTCTTCCTGCTCCAAGAATATGACCAAGATTGCCCCAGAAAGGCCAGTGCGCATTGAAATGAGATTGTACTGAGACCATATCTCCTTTCCCCAATCCCACTATTCTATAAAGCTTAGTAAGGTTTTTTCCCCTTGGTAGAGGTAGGAGACTGTTAGCAACACGGGGTCTGTTTGGTGGAGCAGTAGGGAGGAGTCATTGACAACAAAATCACCATGGACAGACATTGGGTGGTTCTCAGTGAGGCTTTTCCTTTCTAGGTTTCAGTCTAACTTTGTTGTAAGGTAAGATGCTGGTGCAGCATCTCGTTCTGCCCATAGGTCCTGTCCCCATGCTTTAATGAAAGCATGCTTTAATGAAACTACCTTTTTGCACCAAAAACATCTCAAGAATTCTTTCTTGGCTGTTGGCTCCGGACCCCACCCCACTGAAACTCACCTATATTCTAAAACCACATTAAGGAGATTGGGCTTTTGTATCCCCACAATGACCAGTCACTGGATGTATGGCTGCCTCGGGGTTAATTTGGGGTCAGGCAGCTCCCTTCTGCTGAGGACAGTACCTCAGAGTCAGCTGTGATCCACAGACAGCTAGTACAAGAGGCAGCAGGGAAATGAGTGCCTCACTCCTGAGGTAGTGGGTATGCCTGAGCTATTGTACAGATTAGTGAATGAGTGTAGAGAAGGGAGAAAGCACAAAAGTGAGATCAGTATCAAAAGAAAGATAGATATATAGGTTCTATGTCATCAGCTTGGCAAAGGTACTTGCTTAATTATTTAATTCTACCAGCAGTAATCACCCTTTTCATTGCTTGTATATCACCATGAGGGTGAAGAAGACAGAATTAAGGTAGTTGAAAGCAAAAGATAAGCCTTATTTTAAATCTCAAATTTCAACCTTGATGAAAAACATTTCCATGTGCCTTGTCACATATACCTTCCTTGAACATTTTCATCTTTGCCCTTCTTTGTCTACTGTGACTGAAATAGTATTAAACAAAATAATTGTGTAAAGTTGGGTTTAAGGAAGGAAAATAGGGGCACATAGGTGGCTCAATCAGTTAAGCATCTGTTCTTAGTTCAGGTCATGATCCCAAGAGTCCAGGATAGAGTCCAGGGTGGATTCCAGGATCGAGGCCTGGGAATGAGCACCACATAGGACTCCCTGCTCACCAAGAAGTCTTCTCCCTCTCTCTCTCAAATAAATAAAATCTTTCAAAAAATAAAGGAAGGAAAATAAGTGCAAGTAACAGACTTGAATTCAGTGTGACATATATTTCTGTCCAGACCAAATATTTATCTTCACTGAGTATTTATATTAGGTGATGGAAAATCTGGAGATTAAGCAATCTTTTTAAATGAAAGTAGGCAACAGGAACGGACTGATAGCACATTAATTCAGGAGACTCTCTTTGGAAGTTCTTTATCCCTACAGGTTATTCTTCATTTGTTGTTAAGTTGTTAAAAAATGCATTTTCCTTTGTAATGTAAGTAACATTGTGAGGACTACTGAAGGTAGATTCTAGCTCAGTTACATCAAGTTATCAGTCTTTCCACATGCTTATTTAGTCCTTTTCACCCCAGTTGTTAGCTTTTCCTTTTTTTTTTCATCTCACTTTTATGTTTCACAAATTTTAGCCCCAACCACCATATCTTTATTATTAATTCATTAGCTTCTGTTGCAAAGAGATCAAGCATTCATTCCTTTCTGAATATTCACTTCCCTACAAGCTTAGAAATATTTGACTGACAACAAGAGCTACCCCCATGAAGCCTGTGTAAACATGAGTTTATGGGCTGCTGAGCAGGCATCTTTGGTGATTTACTTTCTGGTTATTGGGATTTATTTATTTTTTGATGGACTGGTAAATTATGAGGCCATGGACCTTGCCAGGTTTTCAGGTATCAACTTAAAATGCCTTGCTGAGAAAACTGTGGTTGGCACTGCAACACAGGGAATGACCAATGATGCATCATATTTTTTTAATAGATATAATGTTTTAATAAACATTCTCCTCCTAAAGCAATGGATTTTAAAATAGGCTTTTGCCTTGAGCCATGTAGCTACCCAGCTGTGAGTTTTATAAGGCAACAATCTCCACATCATTAGATGTTATGACTAATATTCCAGTAACTGAAATAATAGCTATTTACATGAGCATAAAAAGTTAAAGTGATATTTAAGGTGTACTTACACTCAGAAAAGTGTACTTTTAAAAGTGATGCCACAAGTTCTTCATTCATTTTGTCCGTATTGACTTGTAAGGGTTCTTTGCAAGCCAAAGGGTGGCTTAGAAAACTTACCCCAGACTGACACCAGGGACCTTTCCAACCACAAGAGCAGGGTAGGATTGCCTCTCACCTCCAATCCCACTATCCTTTAAGAGGTTAGGCTTTCTGAAGCTTTCTGTTTATTTTGCTGGCTCATGGCTTGTTCCCACATTTGCAAGGTGCCTTTGATGTTTTTGCTTCAAGTTACTATTTTTGTTTTGCTTCAAGTTACTATTTTGCTCTTCTACTGGTTTCTATATGAAACCCGCTCATATCATATCAACATTTTCTGAGCTGCTTGTGGATTTTACTAAAAATTTGGAAGATGTCAGTTAGTACACCCTATATCCTTCTGCCATTTCTGTGGCAGAAGCTCTATCTGCTTCCCTCCTAGCCTACCTTTCCCCCATCATTGCAAAAACAAACACATTTCTCTCCTTATCTTATTCAAAGCACTGCTTGGCCCTCAGATCTCATCTCCTATTCTAAGTACTTAGCAAGGTGTTGTTTTTTCCCCCCAAATAATGAGTCTGGTGCCAATTATAAGTATAAAATTATTTTCCCCATCTTACTACACGTTTGAAGACTTTTATTTTCTATTCCTACTGTTTTGCTCATAGGCATGCACTGGTTATATGGCCACGGAAGGGAAATTTCTCTTGATTTTCTATTGATGTTTCCTTTTCTGGCAGGTGAAGAAAGGAAAATAGTACTAGCAAGAAGTTAAGGATGGGCAACTTTTAGAGAGGAAATGCAAGTGTTTTGGTTTCTTCTCTCTAGTGCTACATGAAAATGTTCAGTTAAGTGAAGAGATTTGCTTCTACTCAATCTAACTGGCTCAGGCTTAAAAATAGGCAGTTCCATCTCATCTATTTTTTGACCTGTAAATCTTTATCATCCAAATGACAACTCCATTCTATTCCCCTTGCTATTTTGGCTTATCACATAGAGTGTTGATCCTTTTGGAAACACAGAACAGAGTAATTCTTCCTCTTCTCTCCCTTCATGTTCTTCTCACATCCTGCCATGGTCTAAATGTTTGTGTCCCTGCCACATTCAAATCCTAATGTTCAATGTGATGGTACACACACCATGGGAGGTGAGGTCTTTGAGAGGTAAATTAAGTCATGAGGACAGAGCCTTCATGAATAAGATCATTGTCCTTGTAAAAGAGGCCCGAGAGAGCACCCTTACCCCTTTTCCACATGGGGACACAGTAAGAAGTCTGTGCTCCAGAAGAGGGCTCTCACACAAACAGGCTGGCACCCTAATCTCAGACTTCAAGCCTCCAGAAATGTGAGAAATAAACTTCTGTTTTTTATAAGCTATCTGATCTGTGGTATTTTGTTATAGTAGCTCAAATGGATTAAGGCACATCTCCTAAGTGATTTATCCTCTAGAAGAATAAACTGAGCATATTTGGCTCAGCCTCTGCTGTTTCCTGTCAATAAAATATTCAAATATAGGATAAGTATCTGATTGGACTATGATAATGTGAAGGGAAATTTATTTCCTAAACTTAATCTAGTTTTAGTTGTATAATCTAGAAGATTGTATTTGATATGAAGGAACTGAATTTTATTCAAACACTAAGTTTTAAAAATAACAGACTTCCGTGGATTCTATGGTAAATTTTTTTCTTGTTCATTGTGTAAAAGATGCAGCTATTTTCCTTGTTCCTGGGGAACGTGGACTAGGTATCAGTGACAATGTCAGTGTCAAGTTTCTTCAAAGCTTTTTTATTTTAAACTATAATTTTTGTTGTTTGCAGGGCCACATTGTTTTTAGGGCCCTTGTAAAGTGAATGAATCTGACTAGATTATCTTCCATCCTATTCTACATTCTAATTTTAATCTAAATATAAAATTCCTTTAAGTGATCCAATGCCTCCTCAGTCCCCACTGGATTGGTATATATATAAATTCTTTGATGGACGGAGACTGAGTTTCCTTTATCCCTTTTCCCCTTTGTAGCCTCACCCACAATAGGTGATCAATTCACTCTATAGAGTGAGTTCTTCCTCTCTTAATTTGATAAGGGAGCGTTAGTCCCTGAAGCTGTTTCCTGCAGTGGTTTGTTAGTATAGAAGGAAATATGGATTGGTCTGAAATTCTCCATGCTCTTACACTGAACTCACCTTATATCAGGCACCCAAGAATTTTTTTACTTTCCTAACTAAATTGTAACATTTACTATCCCTGAATACATCCCTTCCTCCTTAGTCATTTGAAACTACTAGGGCATTTTATAAAGAATGGGAAAAAATTGGAGCCCCTTTTCTTAATTCTCTGTAGTTTTATTAATATTAATGAAAAGCATGAAAAAGTTACTTGAAAAGAAAACAAAGCAGGCCAGTGGGTACCACGAAAATAGAATTGCCTTCTTGTTAGCATATAATTCCACTATGAGTAAATCTCGTTGCTTCAAAAGCAGGAGAAGTATATCTTGTGATTTGATTTCCTCTCCCATCTTATCTGTAGGAATTCCAGGATTCACGATAGAATCATCCTGGCATATGCTTTCTCCTTCACTGTTTTGATACTGAAAAAGGAGTACTGCATTGCCTAGGACAATATTTGCATAGCATGCCCGCGGCTTCAGCTGAGTCTTGAAAGACTTTGTGGGTTATGACATTCCCCTAAATGTGCTGAGCTTTCTTTAACCTTTCATAAAACATTGTGATCTTTATGGACTGTATCATATTGTGCAGTAATGTGCTTTATTGTCCACAGAATAAGCTTTTCTTAAAGATAATTGGAAAGCTGGAAATGGCTGCTATCGGCTGATTTTTAAAAAATACATTATTTCTGAAATGGGGCTGGTGTAATAATGACCCTATCTGTTCAAGATTTAAGATTTGTCTTGGCAGAGAAAATTGATCCATTTCACCTTTGTCTAATGGAAATTTTTATCTAGGATTATCTGTTTATGTAAATGAATGTTCCTCTGAAAAGGGAACTTGAGGGGCTGTAAATCTTGGTGACACTTCAGTTTCATAGGGGAGAAATTGGAAAGGATTCTAGTATTTATCTGCCTGAAATTGGTTATAAAAACAAAATTATCTTCATGTACCTGCAGCATCTGATGTTTCCTGGAATTTCATTATATTTTTGAATAATTCAGTGCAATAGTAAGAATGGTGTTTCTATATTACCTCATTCAGAAGTTGTTTTTACTTTTTCTATTTTCCAATTCCTTTCTAATGCTGACATTAACAAGGAAGGGAAGCCTTTTGCTTACTCACATTTTTAGGGATGAGATTTTTTTCTGTATAATCTTAACAGTCTTCAGCTATTGTAGGCTCATTACCTGAAGTTATGTGAAATGTGTTAGCAGAATAGCCATCATTTCTCTTTTTAAAAAACAATGGTTTATATGGATTCTGATCTGTTGACCAAAATACTGAGGTTACTAACAGAATTGCTCTATATTCAACAAGATACTTTGGTTCTTCACAGTAATCTTTGGGCCAAGTTTAATCTACAGTATTTGGAAGAGTGATAACTTTGAAAAGTCATCAGTGTTATGACAGATTCTTTTTCCTCAAGTCAAAGGAAAATTGGAGAATAAGATGAAGTTGTTTAAATGTCAGCTAATCAGAGAAAAATGAAAGGAGTTAGAAATGTAATTGTATTAACTTTTTTGAAGGAATGCATTATTTCTATATAGAGACTACTGACTTTATTATTACCTGGTAGTTATCAGAATTATACTGTTTTTATGTTTCTCTTGTACCTACTAGCTTGAAGTTTTTCTCCTTTAGATTATTTTTGAGTTATCTCACCAGGATTTGGGGGAAAAAATGTTGTAGTCCAAATATGACATGAGCATAATTATTTAGCTCTGTGGCATATGGACTAAAAATTGGTAAGAAATTTTATTTTTTCAATATGAATCCATTCATAACAAAGCGTGGAAAGGCAGCAACCAGGAGTAGTTTAGCTGCCTGGACTATTCTTATTAAAAAAATCATTTTTTTGATATCCCTATTTCGGTTAATCTTTGCAGCTATCTTTCAGTATTAAAGGGACATGAACAGTACATAGAGTACACAATCACCTTTGTTTTTCAGGAAGTGGAAGGAAAATGTAGCAGTGTGGGATAGAAGACAGGGCATGGGGCTGGGAGTTAAAACTAGGTCCAGCAGCTGGAGAATTGTGTGACTGTGGATGAGTCACTGCAGTTCCTAAGCCCTAGTTTCCTCATGTTTAAGATGAACACTGAAAACCTGTGCTGAAAAGCAACTGTGCTATGATGAGTCAGAATAGTGGTTTCCTTTGGTGTGGGGAGGTGATGGGGCGGAGCTAGGGCATGCAGCCATGGCTGTGGGGCTTCTAGGGTGCTGCTGGTGGTCTGTGTCTTGAGCTGGGCATGATTTACACAGTGGTGTTCATGGTCTGGCCGCTGTTCTGCTTGTATATATAGTTCAATTAAAAAGTTCCCACAAATTCCTGCTATTTCACAAGATCACTGGGGAAAACTGTATTTAAAAACATGTAAAATATGGTAATGTGCATTCCAATTTTAGGTATAATCCTCTTCAAATCTTGTAGCTTTTTTGGTATAGATCACATGTATAACTTTCTACATACCTCTCACTTGACTTCTGTTTTTTTTATTCTGAGTGTTTCAGTACATTATGCAGTTCAGTACCTGGACCATATGAAGGTCCAGTAAGTTTATTTCTACATATATATACACATATATCTATAATATGTTTGTGTATATATATATATACACATATATATACATATGTATAAATATCTATATAATAAACTCTATATAATAAATTCTACTCTGGTTAGAGTATTGGTTAAGAAAAAAGACCCCTAATATATAATCATATGTACCAGTGACATTATCTAATTTGAGACTCTAAATATTTCCTTTTACCTGGAAGATGCCCTGAACCCCCATCATTGATTCCAGCATCTTCTTGGCAGCTTTTAAGGACATAGATAGAAACCAAACTGTAATTTAAACAAACTTTAATTTTCATGCTGGATGTGACCTTTTAAAACATCTAGTTCTAGTCCAGCCTTCTAATTTTAAAGACGAAAAATATGTAACCTCTTTAGGTTTTCATATTAATATTAAAAAGTAGCTCTATGATAAAAATAGTTACAAAACTCATGTCCTAATAAAATGAAATCTTTCATTTAAATATTTACATTTATAAAAACATAAGGGACAATTATTTGAATCAAGGAAGAATTCTTTACAAATTTTTCCTTTAAATAGCAAGTCTCCTCCTCCAGTGCAATAAAAATTATTCCCATATACATCTCTTGCTAGGAATAGACATTTAGATTAATTACTGTGAAGACATATTAAGTCAGGATGCTTCTTTGGAACATTCCAGAAACACCAAGCCTTTAAGAGGCAGGTTAAAATGTTAGGTTTGTGGTAGAAAGTAGGTGTTTCTGGGACCTAAGAATGGACAGACTTTCCAGCTAAATTGGAACTCTTAAGAATCAGGACTCTGTGCTGTTTATCTTTATGAGTTATGAGGTGGCCTTATACAGGAGGGGAAAAGAGTTCTGTGGTAGGCTAAACCTGGGTTTGATTCTTATTAGCCAAGTGGCTTTGGACACATTCCTAAGCTTCATTTTCCATAGCAGCAAAATATGCGTGGGAACACTTTTATCTGAGTTGTGAGCACTCACCGAGAAGACCTTGGTAAGGAGTCAGCTGTCATACATAATACGTGAGTTCCCTCCTCCCTACCTGAAATCTTATGATCTGACATTGGGGTCTGAAGGAGTCCAATAAGTAATACCACGTTTACTTGCCTGAGAACCAATTCAGAGCCAATAGCACAGTGGATGTAATATATATATTATAATGATACAATTATAGATATGTATATACACATCTATCAAACATCCATTGTGAAGTATACATATATGTATGTATGTATACTTCATATACTTTATATATAGATACATAAAAGTATATATACTTTAAAGTATGTGTGTATATGTATTTTATATATATATACATATATATATGTATATATATATATACATAAAACTCAGCTTTATTACTGGTAAAAGTTGACTTGGAGGAATGGCTTACATATGCAGCAATCAGGGAGCCCGATGTGGACCTCTGTCCCAGGACCCTGGGATCACGACCTGAGCTAAAGGCTGATGCTTAATGACTGAGCCTCCCAGGCGCCCAGTAAGGAACTTTTTGGTACAGAATCCCAGAACTACATCACACAGTCTGTTAGAGATAACACTAACTAGCCTTGGAACTTCCCATGTAGATACCTGCCCCTATTGACCAAGGATATTGAGAAGACCAGGGTGTTTGCTCTTTTCGGCCAGTCTTGTTTTCAGAAGGAAGGAGAGCTGAAGAGGCTAAGCCAGGCATATTTAGTTTATCTTTCCAAACTGGTCAGTCTGGTAAGTAACTTTGTCTCACAGGAGTAGTGAGAGAGCAGTGGAGTGTGACCAGGAACTCATGGATGTACCTCCACTGGGAAGAAAATGTCAACTGTGACAATCAGGATGTTCCTCAACACCAGCATAGGGGGCAAGATCCATAGCAGGTGAGAGATACATGTTTGATTGGTAAAAGGGTTTGTAGTTATCTGTAATAAAACTTTTGTTGGAAGAAGGCTGTCATTTCAGGTGGTAAAAAGCACTTTAGATTCTGGTTTTCTCATCTATAGTAAAAATCATCCCATTTTGGCATGCTTGTTAGATAGGCATAATCGAATATTTGGTTAGATGTTTTGCTAATATCTAGGTTGGCTATTAAATAGCAACAGTTTGTGTAACAGAAAATACAGAGGTGAACTTCCAACCCTATCATTACTTATTTAAATTTTGAAATCAAACATACATAACAAACTTTCTGCTTCCTAAGAGAGTATTTTTTTTATCTCAAAAGCAACCTCATAAAAAACTCATAAAATTTGAACCTACTTTTTCACTGTCAACAGAGACTTGTTGGCAAATGTAATTATAGCCATGTATGTATCTGTACTTTCTAGACAAATAAAACAAAGACCCAAACAATTTTCTTGAAAAATCAGAATTCAAAAGGAATGCTAGAGGCTAGTCTGGGTGGGAGAGACACACTCTGCATGAACTCTTAATTTTAGTCAGCCATGCTGAGAGCAGAAGTTGTTGCCAACTGGTTAGATCTAAAATAAATAAATATGTGTTTGGCACAATAGAAAAGTCATGCATTGCAGAAGTGAAAGTTAGTGTATTTGTCACCCAAAATAAAAAGGTATACTCTAAAACTTGAGATTTGCCAGATTGGAGGAAGCAGAGGTTATTTATTTGTCAGGGTTCCCTCAAGGCAACTTTCCTAAGTGATATGAGACATAACCCTGCTGGATTTTGGCACATGAAGTTTATCCAATGTCCCCTTGGCCAAATTTTCCCTAGAATGTCCTTCTACGTGTGAAGTAGAGTTCAGGGGCACCAAGTAAAGGGTCAGAGGCCATGAAATGTCTGTTGATTTTTTTCTTCTTTTTCACTTCTCAGATTTTAGAGAAAATCCTCATCATGCGAGGCCTAGTTTATTCCAATTATAGCTTTTTCTCTGTCTCAGGTACTCTGCTAATTGCTGTCCCTGAATCTTCCTCTATCATGGTGTAGAGTGACTCCCTATTGCCTACTCATCAAGTATAATATTTCTGGATTTTAAATCACTCATAGTCTGGCCTCCCCCCCTTTGGTAAAATGAATGGTAAAATGTGTAATTTATATCAAAATAATGATTTAAAGAATATATTTGTACTCATCACCCACTTTAAGAAATTAAATGTTGCAAATACCCAACCCATCCTTCATTGTATTCTCCTCTTATTCCCAAAGGTAACTACTGTCCTGAGTTTGAGTTTAATATCCTAATGCAGCTCATCATGCTTTTAATACAGATGTATATATCTATATGGTATTATTTGTATGATTTCAAACCTGATATAAATAGTACCATTATTGTATGTATTCTGTAAAGTTTCACTTTTCATTATATCTGTGAAATTTATCCCTATAAATATGAATAGCTCTAGTTCATTCATTTTCACTGAGTAGTATTCCACTGTAAGAATGTATCACAAACCTAATTCCATTCACCTATTAATGAACATTTACATTTTCAGTTTTCACTATTAAAAACAGTGGTACCATCTGCATTCTAGTACATAGCTCCTTGTACACAAGTATAAAAAAGGTGTTGTTTGTGTAGAGTGATTGTCTAGAAGTAAATTTTTAGTTTATAATTTATGTTCATACCAATATCACTTAAAATAGTCCAATTACCCTCTGACATGGTTGTACCTATAAATACTTCCATCCTCAGTGAGTAAGAGTCCCTGTTGTTCTATATCTATGCCAACATGTATATTTCCTGACATTGACTTTCTTTGTCTATCTGGTGGGTGCAAAATGGTCTTTCACTGTGGTTTTAATTTTAAGGCATTTAAATTTAAGGCATTCATTTGTTTCTTGGCCAGTCTAGTTTCTTCTGTGAATTGCCTCTGTATATCTAAGGTTTTGGTACCACTTATTAGCATATTGATTCATTCTATAGTTGATAGACATTTGATTTGTTTTTTGTATATGGCTATTGTGAATAATGCTTTGAATATTCTTTGACATGTCTTTTGATGTACAAATTCATTAATTTCTGTAGAGTATACTCCTAGGTATAGAATTTCTGGGTTAACATTAGCAGGTACAGCTGAATGGTATTCCTATGTGGTTGTACTAATTTTCATTCTCATCAACCATATACTAGAGTTTGAATATTCACTTTTCTTTGCTAACACTTGGTATTTTCAGCCTTCTTAATTTTAGCCAATCTGATATCTATACATGGTTTTAATTTGTATTTTGCTGGTCATTAGTGAAATTGAACATTTTTTCAGAAGTTTACTGACCATTTAGATATCTCTTTTTATGAAATGCCTGTACTATGTTTCCTGTCCGTTCTTCTTTTGGGCTGTATGACTTTTTATTTCTAATTATTCTGTGTACATATGCAGTTTGAGCTTTTTGTCAGTTATAGGAATTGAAAATACATTCTTACATCCATGGTTTGATTTTTTGCTCTCTTTATGGTGTTTTTTTGATGAGCAGAAGTTCCTATTTTAACATCACGTTTATCAAAAAATTAGTGTTTTTGCATCCTATTTAGTATCTTTCCTCATCTGACATTAAGAGACCCTCTCATAGTATCTTCTGGGAACTTTACTGTTTATCATTCATATCTACATCTATATTCTATTTACTAATTTTTAGTGTATGCTATGAGGTTAAGGTAAGGTTTATTTTTTCATGTGGGTATGTAATTGTCTCAGCTCCACTTACTGATGTTTTCCCTCAGTTTATTACACATTTGTCATAAGTCAAGTGTACATTTATACATGGACCCTTTCAGGGCTCTCTAATGTATTCTAATGATCTATTTGTCAATCCTTACACAAATACTATAGTTTCATAATTACTTCAGTTTTATAAAAAGTCTTGATATCTTATAGAGCAAGTTCTCTTTATGAATGTGTTTCCTTTTAAAATATTTTCCCTAGATTTTAATAATGTTGGTACTATTTTAAATATATTTTTAAAAAGACTTTAATTATTTATTTGACAGAGAGAGAGAGAGAGAGCGAGCGATCACAACTAGGCAGAGAGGCAGGCAGAGAGAGCAGGGAGCCCAATGCAGGACTTGATCCCAGGCCCCTGAGATCATAACCTGAGCCGATGGCAGAGGCTTAACCCACTGAGCCACCCAGGAACCCATCTTTTTTTAGATTGCCAAAAAAAGTAATCTTTAGCTTGTTACTGGCATATAATATAGAGTTGGTTGTTGAATATTGCTTTTGAATAAGTAACCTTGCTAAATTCAGTGACTTATTTTGATAATTTACCTGTAGATTCTTTGGATATTCTACATATACAGGCATACCTGCTGTAAGTAATGACAGTTTTATTTGTTACTTTCTGTCCTTATGTATTATTATTTTTTCTTCTCTTATTACACTGGTTGGGATCTTCAGGACAAGTTAAATAGAAGAGATTAATAACAGATATTTTGTAGTTTTCCTGATCTAATAAAGGAAATTTATTTATTTGAGAGAGAGAGAGTTTGCACAAGTAGGGGGAGGGGCAGTGGGAGAGAGGGGAGGGAGTGGGACAAGCAGACTCTGCACTGAGTGTGGAGCTGCCGTGGGACTTGATCTCAAGACCCTGAGATTATGATCTGAACTGAAACCAAGAGTTGGATGCTCAAATGACTGAGCCACCCAGGTACCCCAACTTTTGTATTTTAAATACGATGTTTGCTGTAGATATACTGTAGCTAATTTCCCCATTTCCTACTCCTCCAGATCTACCATTTATCTTTCTGCACTCTGATTTTTACCCCAGTCTTTTGTACTGCATCATCTGGACCCTTTGTCTACTGATTTGTGGTTGGGTTTGGACAACAACAGGCTGTGGCAGAAAATCAGGAGGGTGAAAGCAAAAATAGATATGGTCTTCATTTTTCCAGACACTTCCCTGTTGGACTTGAGGAAGTAACTGCACTCATCTATCACATTCTGAGTTCCTTTCAGCAGAACTCTCTTGTAGCTACATACTCTTGCAGAGTCTAATAACTGTTTCCTCCCATTGTTCTTTCAGGGATGTGACAGCTTCTCTTTCTTATTGTTGTTAGTTATGAGATGCCTCACCATCCTTGTGGGTTTCCTTAAAAACATACCTTTATAAGTAATTCCTTTATTAACCTTATTGAGTAGGCTGTTTCCTCTTGTTACTCTACTATAATTGTTAGATTAAGGAAGTTTCTATTCTTTCTGCTAGTATTTAACAAAATCGTGATTGGATATTAAATTGTATCATTCAGTTTGTCTTCTTTTTGATGATTATATGATTTTTTCCCCATTTACTCTGTTAATGTGTTGGATTACATTGGCTGATTTTGCTGTTTTTCTTGTTTAGGCTATATCAGTACAATACAATGTATTTAGAGAAATACATCAATACATACTCTGTTTTAATCTCACTTGGTATAGTACTCTCTATTGGCTTGTTGTGACCATACCTCAAAAATGGGGTGGTTCAAAAATGGAATGTTAACAGACACTGATGACACTATACACATACTGGGAGAATACAAAAAGGTTTATTATCATATTATGAGGCTTCCTGGGGAGAGAAGGGCAGGCCTCTCCCAGATTGTCCAAAAATGACTTGAAAGAGTAGGGAAAGTAGATTGATATGGAATTTTTATGGTGGTTAGGGCATGGGAAGTGCTGAGAGCTCCTGTGCACGAATAAGGGTTTGCATGTTTTGAATATCCCACTGGTACCAAAGGAGGGAGCACCTGGGTTTTCTTATTAGTTTTCCCAGATGTGGGGCAGAAGGGGAAGAGTGAAGAGTGAGACTTATAAGATGTAAGGAATTACACATAAAAAATACAGAGTCACACTTTATTATAGGGTTTATGTCACTAATTAGACACAATATTAGATTCTTTTGTCTTATTTTTAGTTTTTCATATTTCAGGACTGCTGTTTGAATATATTTAATGATCTTTAGGAAATTCATGAATTATTTCTAAGGGAAAACAAGTTATTTACAAGGGAAAAATTAGATTGTTATCAGACTTTTCAGCAGCAATGTATTATGCCCTTTCAATATATAGTTTCAGGTTACATTGACTTCAAGAAAGTTTTCTTGAATTGTAGTTTCTAATATATGCTTTATCCAATATTCGTATGTTGAAGCCTTAACCTCCAATGTGATGTTATTTGGAGATGGGGCCTTTGGGAGATAATTAGTTTTACATAAGTTCATGAGAATATGGTCCTCATGATAAGATTATTGTCCTGTTTTTAAGGAAAGAAACGAAAGAGCTTGTTTTCTCTTTCTCTCTACCATGTGAGGATATATTGAGAAGATGCCTGTCTGCAGGTTAGGAAGAGAGCTCACCTGGGAGTGGAATTGGCTAGCATTTTGTACTTGAACTTCCTAGACTCCAGAACTGTGAGAAATATATTCCTATTCTTTAAACCATTCAGCTATATTATTTTGTCATAGCGGTTGAAACAGACTAATACAATGCATGTTGGATCTTCTTTTCCTATCTTTTATATCTAACTTTTTTCTTGACCCTTTTTTTATCTCTTTTTAAAAATTTTTTTAACATTTTGCTTCTTTTCATTTTCTACTGTCATTGTCCATGTGTTCATTCACTCTTTTATTCTTTAAAATTTAGCCTACTAGCTTTCTAAAATCTAAAAATTCTATTTTTCCATTTATTTCTAATTGTTTCCTAAGCTCTGTTACCTCTCTTTTTAAAGGTTCCAAATATTCCCTTTTTTTAAAATCACTACATTTGTATTTTTTCCCTAATTCTTATTTATGTTTTTCATCCATACTTCTGTCACTTCTTCTAATTCTTTTTGCTCTTTTTGGTTACAGTTTTCACCTATTTTGTTGATACATCTTTTCTGGTATGCTTTCATTTTTATAGGGATGTTATATTATTGATTATTGTTCTTTTTTTCATAACATAATTTCATAAAATTTGACTATGACTGTTTACTATTGCTAATTTTTATGAGTTTTCTCATAATTTTGAGAGATCATGATAGGAGATGGTGTCTTTTGTAGCTTCACTGCTTCAACACTTTCTTATGTTGTTCTCATACTATGATGTCTGTATACAGTTGACCATTGAACATTGTGAGGTTGAAGGGTGCTAACCCCCTGCACAGTGAAAAATCCATGTATAATTTTTGGATCTCCCAAAACTTAACTAGTAATAGCTTGCTGTTGACCAGGAGCCTTACTGATAAATAGTTAACACATGTTTTGTATGTTATATTATATACTATATTCTTAAAATAAGCTAGAGAAAAGAAAATGTCATTAAGAAAATCCTAAGGAAGAAAAAATACATTTACAGTACCATACTGTATTTACTGAAAAAAAAAATCCATGAGTAAGTAGACCTGTGCAGTTCAGACTCATGTTGTTCAGGGTCAGTTGTACTTCCTTAATTCTGCTTCTGCTCTCCTTTCACACTAGGCCTTCTTTATCTTTTTCCTCTATTATCTCTATCCTGCTCAATTAGATTCTACTTCAACCATTTTTTTCTTGGTGTGGGATTTTGTCTTGTAAGTGAGATTCAGGATGCTAATTTTGATAATTTACTGGGCTGAGACTGTTCCAGCACTACCAGATCTTATCCCAGGACGCTGAGATCATGACCTGAGCCCAAAGCAGAGGCTTTAACCCACTGAGCCACCCAGGCGCCCAGATGCTTTTCTTATATTGCATCACTGCATTTACAAGGTTGGGAAATTTGAGAGTCTCTTCATCTAAAGCTATCACAATCCCTGTTGCCTTTCCTCTGCTTCTCCTTAAACTGTTTCTGATACTACAGGGATCTTGCAGCTGATATTACAGGGATCAGTAGTTTGTCTATACCAAATCATATTTTCAAGTTTCTGAGGCTTTCACATTACTTAGTTTTGCTGTAGATGTTGTCTGAGGATTTTTGATTTTGCCATGGTATTTTCTGTGTCTATTTTCATGGGGAGATTAAGGGATATTAAAAACAATGGCAAATAATAATTTTAAAAAATTATCTTGTTCCAGCTTCTTTCTTCCCGGAATCTTTCTGATCCCTCATCTGTAATTATGTAACTGATGTCTTTCCCTCATTAGAATGATTTTGAGACCTTTTTAGGCAGAAAAAAATGCCCACTTCTAGAAAGAAATCGTTTATTTATTTTTCTTTTTCTTAAAGACTTTATTTATTTATTTGACATAGAGAGATCAGATCACAAGTAGGCTGAAAGGCNAGGCACAGAGAGAGAGGAGGAAGCAGGCTCCCTGCTGAGCAGAGAGCCCGATGCGGGCCTCGATCCCAGGACCCTGAGATCATGACCTGAGCCAAAGGCAGAGGCTTTAACCCACTGAGCCACCCAGGCGCCCTAGAAATCATTTATTTTGAAAGAAAAATACATTTGAACATATATACACTAAAGTAAATAAGTAAGTAAATAAGTAAATCAAGTAACTATGTGAGGTAATGGATATGCCAATTAGCTTAATTGTGTTAAAGCTAAAAAGTAAAGTATAATACAACAAACTACTGTGTAACTTTTCCCTGGATTTGCCGATTGCTATCATTTTACCCTTTTTGCTTTATTACTCTCTCTCTCCACTCACACAGACACACAGATATACAGATTACTATTGTTATTGTCTTTGATGAACAATTTGAAAATACATTACAGACTTCATTCCTCTTTATTTCTAAAAATAGTTTTTAGAAATAGTTATTTCTGTTCTAAGGAATGAGGTGATTCTCTTATATAAACACATACATTGATCAAATTCAAGAAATTTAATGTTGAAACAATGCTATTATATAACATATTCACATTTCACCAGTTGTTCAGTTAATGTCCTTAATTTTCCAAATTCAAGATCCAGTACAAGATCTCTCATTACATTCAGTAATCAGGGCTCATCAACCTTATTTAATCTAGTATATGTTCAGGGTTCAGATTTCCTTTGTCACAGCATTATCATTTTTTTTTAAAGGGAATCCAATTGTATTGTAGAATGTTCCTCAAATGGGATTTGTCTAATTATTTTTCTCATGATTACATTATTCATTTTTGTCAGAATTATGACACAACACCAACGATGTGTTCCTCTCAGTATATCTCATTAGGGACATATAATGTCAGTTGGTTCCATTACTGGTGATACTAGTTTGATTGCTCGGTTAATGTGACATTCATTAGATTCTCTACTGTATAGCTATGATTTTCCCTTTTTTAATTAATAATTTATCTGTGGGGAGATAATATAAGACTCTGTAGATATCTTATTCTCTGTCAAGTTTTCACTTAGTGGCTTTAGCATCTCCTTGTGGTTTTCTTTTCTTTTTTTTTTGTTTAAAGATTTTATTTATTTATTTGACACAGAGAGAGAGATCACAAGTAGGCAGAGAGGCAGGCAGAGAGAGAGGAGGAAGCAGGCTCTCCACCGAGCAGAGAGCCTGATGCAGGCCTCGATCCCAGGACCCTGAGATCATGACCTGAGCCGAAGGCAGAGGCTTTAACCCATTGAGCCACCCAGGCGCCCTCCTTGTGGTTTTCATGTGTATCAGGTATTACTATGATGTTTGTAAAATAATAAATTTTATGACTGTATCACTCTTTCGATAGTTATTAGTTGGCATTTTAATATAAAGAAGAGTTTCCCTTCTATTAAGTAATTAGCAGTATGATCTTACAGATTTAAAAAAATAAATGGGTTATAATTAGTTATTATCACTTTTCATTTTTATGCTCAGATTGTCTCAGATTTGGTTAATGGGAGCCCCTTTAAGCTGGCTCCTACATTATTTTTTTTCATATTTCCATAATTTTTGAGGACTTCCTTATTTTCTGGAACAAAAAGACATTCCTGGAATGTCATATTGCAAGGAGCCTTGGTTCTTTTTAGTAGGGAATGATATTTAGAAACCAAGATCTTGGTATCAGATATGCTCATTGTTTTGAGACTTCCCCGCCCCACTTTTTTTTTTTTCAGAAAGAGCTAGGAAATCTCTTTCTAACTTTCTTTTTCTCTTCCTTTTTGTCTCCCTTACTTCGATACTTATAATTCCAATCCAACACTACGAGGTTATTCATTACTTTCTCCCATGCCTTATTTATATCACTTTTCTTTCACAGTGAGAACTTTGACTTCCCCAAATAGAAATTTATTTGCTTGATTTACTCATTTGCTTAATCATATTATACACTTAAAGTAGTTCCAGATGCTCTTTCATTACCAACATTGACAACCAACCTACTAAGTAGAGTTCATGATTTCTTCGTGGTTCTTTTTATCTTTAGTCTTTAAGTTTGTAGTCAAATAGCCTTCTGTTTTCCTTCTTTTTTATGGCTAAATTATATATATATAAAATCACATTTTGTTATTCATTGATCAGTGAACACTGAAGTTGTTTCCATATCTTGGCTGTTGTAAATAATGCTGCAATGAACACAGAATGAATATATATCTTTTTTTGAGTTAATGTTTTGTTGCCTTCGGACAAATATCCAGAAGTAAAATTACTGGATCATAAGGTATTTCTATTTTTAATTTTTTGAGGCATTTCAAATAATGGCTTTATCAATTTATATTCCCATGAACAGTTTACCAGAGTTCCTTTTCTTCACATCCTCACCACACTTATTAGCTTTTGTTTTCTGATAAAAGCCATCTCTCTCTCTCTCTCTCTCTCTCTCTCTTTTTTCTTTTAAAGTAGGCTCCACACCTAGTGTGAAGCCCAGTGCGGGGTTTGAACTCACAACCCTGAGATCAAGACCTGAGCTGAGATCAAGAGTCAGATGCCTAACCGACTGAGCCACCCAGGCTCCCCACCGATAAAAGCCATCTTAACAGGAGGGAGGTGATATCTCATTGTGGTTTTGATTTGCATTTTCCTGATGATTAGTGATGTTGAGCCCATTTTCATATACCTGTTGGCCCATTTAATTTCATTTATTTATATGAGAGAGAACAATAGAGATCACAGAGGGAGAGGGAAAATCAGACTCAACATTGAGCAGAGAGCCCAATGTGGGGCTTGATCCCAGAACCTTGGGATCATGACCTGAGCAGAAGGTAGATCCTTAACCGATTGGCACCCCACCTATTGGCTGTTTGCATGTCTTATCTGGGGAAATGTCTATTCAGGTCCTTTATTCATTTTTAATTTTTTAAAAGATTTTATTTATTTGAGAGAGCAAGAGTGAGTGGGTCTTGTTTTTTATCCATTCCGTCTCCCTGTGTCTTTTGATTGGAGCATTAATCTATTTATATTCAGAGTAATTATTGATATGTATTTATTGACATTTTGATAGTTGTTTTATGGTTGTTTTGTAGTTCTTGTCTGTTCTTTTCTTCCCTTGCTTCTCTCACAATAAGTTGGCTTTCTTTAGTGATACACTTGGATTCCTTTCTCCTTATTTTTTGCATATCTATTACTAGTTTTTAAATTTAAATTTAATTAGCCAACATTAGTACATCATTAGTTTTAGATGTAGAGTTCAGTAATTCATCAGTTGCATATAACCCCTGTGCTCATCACATTGTGTGCCCTCCTTAATGCCCACCACTCAAATACCCCATCTATTACTAGTTTTTAATTTGTGATTACTATTAAGTTTGTATATAACCTCTTCTGCATATAGCAGTCTCTATTAAGTTGATGGTCACTTAAATTTGAACCCATTCTTTACTCCTCTCCCCCACTATGTTTTAGTCATATGATATCATACTTTACATCTTTTATTTTGTGAGACCCTTGAGTGATTTTTACAGATTTACTTATTTTTATTGCTTTTATGTTTCTTAATTTTCTTATACTTACTTAGGGTCTTTTCATTCAAAGAATCCCCTTCAACATTTTTTGTTGGTCTGGTTTAACGATCATAGATTCCTTTAACTTTTGTATGTCTGGGAAACTCTTTATCTCTCCTTCTGTTCCTAACGACAGCCTTGCTGGATAGAATATTCTTGGCTACAGATTTTTTTTCCTTTCAGCACTTTGAATATCTTATGCCATTCCCTTCTGATTTGCAGTGTTTTTGCTGAATAATCAGCTGATAACCTTATGGGTTTTCCTTTGTATAACTACTTTCATTTCTCTTGATGCTTTAAAATTTTTCTTTTTATTACTACTTTATCCATTTAGTTTTTTTTAAAAGATTTTATTTATTTATTTGACACAGAGAGAGAGATCAGATCACAAGTAGGCAGAGAGGCAGGCAGAGAGAGGGAGAAGCAGGCTCCCCGCTGAGCAGGGAGCCCGATGTGGGCCTCGATCATGACCTGAGATCATGACCTGAGCCGAAGGCAGAGGCTTTAACCCACTGAGCCACCCAGGCGCCCTACTTTATCCATTTAAATTACTGTGTGTCCTGGTGTGGACATCCTTTGGTTGATTTTTTTGGGGGAATCTCTATGCCTTCTGAATCTCAATTTCTACTTCCTTTGCCCCCTTTCAGGAAGTTTTTAACTGTTATTTATTCAAATAAATATTGTGTTCTCTTTTCTCTCTCTTCTTTTTCTGGGATCCCAATGATGTAAATTATTATGCCTGATGGAGTTACTGAGTTCCTTAAGGCTACTCTCATTTTGCACATTTTTTTTTTCTCACCTGTTTGGCTTGATTACTTTTCATTACTCTGTCTGCCAGGTCACCAATTTGTTCCTCTGCTTCCTCTGGTCTGCTATTTATTCCATCTAGTGTGTTTTAAATTTCATATGTTGCATTCTTCATCTCTGATTGTTTCTTTTTAATCTTTGGTAAGGGTCTCATTGACTCCTCTTTTCTGAAGTCCAGTGAGAATCTTTATGATTATTATTTTAGATTCTCTATCAGGCATATTCCATATCTCCATTTCACTTAGGTCTCTTGCTGTGGTTTTGTTCTGTTCTTTCTTTTGGGACATATTCCTCTGCCTCCCCATTTTGTCTGCCCCTCTGTGTCTATTTCTCTGTGTTAAGAAAATCAGCTACATCTCCTCTTGAAAGTAGTGGTTCTGTGATGAGGTCCTGTAGTACCCTGCAATGCAGAGTCCCCTGTTTATTGGAACCTGGTGATTCCTTTTGAGAATCCCATAATAAGTATATTGATTCTATTAATGGTATCCTATGAATCCCATAGTCTCTCTTCATTTTTTCTTTTTTGTTCCTCTAAATGGATAATTTCTAGTAATCTGTCAAGTTAATCGACTTTTTTTCTTTTCCTTAATTGAATCTGTCATTGAAGCTCTCTTTTGAGTTTCCCTGTTCAGTCATTGCATTTTTTAGCTACAAAATTTCCACTTGGTTCTTTTTTATGGTTTCTGTATATTTGTGAACTTCTGATTTTGTTATTATTTTCCTGATTTCATTTATTTGTCATACTGTGTCGCCTTAAAGCTCAGTAACCAACTTTAAGACAGTTATTTTGAATTCTTTTGTCAAGTAATTTATAGATTTGCATTTATTAGCAGTCAGTCATTGGAACTTTATTTTTTTCCTCTAGTGATTTTGTATTTCCTTGATTTTTTTATGTTCCTCTAAGCCTTGTATTGCTGACTTCACATTTGAAAAGCACTCACCTCCTCCATTCTTTGCTGACTGACTTCAGGAGGGAAAAACCTTCATCTATCAGCCCATCTAGAGATTCTGAAGGTCTTTCAGACTTTTTCAATGGATGTGGCCACTTTACTGCTCTTATTCCTTTTTTGAGTGGGAAGTCATAGATTTGTGTGCCTTCTTTCAGTCCTATGAAACTAAGCTGGGTGCCAGAGACTTCCATTTATTTTGCTCTGAAATATTTGAAGTTTTATGCCTCCCAATCCATCAGTCAAGTTGCAGCTGATATCCAAGCACTGTCTGAGGAGGCTACCATGCTCTATGTGTAGAGGAGCATAGCGTTCTGGGTGTGGGGTAGATGTGTGAAGTATTAGGGGTAAGCAAAGACTAGTTGTTGGGATTCACAGTTTAGGCATCCTATGGGGTTCATAGATGGGGCTCTTGGTGCTGTGAGCTGTTGCTATAATCCATAGCTGAGATCCACAATGAGTTACTATGAGCCCCTGCTTCTTTCCCACCTAGCTACCCTTAAACTATTCTTTTGTGTTCATCCTCCATGTGTTTTTGGTGGGGTGAAACAGAAGTGGGCCTTTATGGAAATGTCACATAAGGCTGGAGAAGTCACATGCTCACTTCATTTTTACTTTGCCTCGTGGGAGAAATCATAGCCTGAAGGGGTATCTCTTGGAATAGAATTGTGCTGTCTTAGGGGAGGGATGATGTGAATAAAGTAAAACTGTTATTAACTTCTTCAGTGTCTATTCTCAGATTTTTTCTGTTGCTACCTCTCATTGGACTTCAGGGCTTCCATAAATGTGTTCCCATCTGTGGGTGGTTGTTAAAATCAGTGATTCTGTGGGGGGTTGGGGACTGGAACCTATTATTCTGCCATATTGCTGATATCTCTGAATATTCATTATTGAATGAATAAAGTTTATATTTAATTTTTGGTAGTTTCTATCATCTTTATCAATTTAATTATTCTTTTGAATACATAAAACACTAATATGTTTCAAAATATCAAGAGTATACTAAAATCAGAAAATTGTCACTTCTTTTTCATCTCTTTTATCTTGTTCCCACCCCTATTCCCAACACTCACTAGTAACCAATTTTATTAATTTTTAGTTTTCCTTCTTTTTGTTTCCTTTTGAAAAACAAATATATTTACTTTCTCCATCTTTCTTACCTAAGGCTGCACATTTTATATATTTTGTATACTTTTGTATGCTATATACTCTTTTTCCCCCTCTCAACATTATAGATGGCACATCTCTTCCTGTAAGTTTATTGAGATCTTTCTTATTCTTTTTCACGTGGTGTTGATTTATCACCATTTATTCAATGATCTCTTTTATGTGAGCATTTAGGATATTCCCATATGTTGCAATTGTAGATAAGGCCACAGTTCATAACTTTTATATATATAGTTTTGTAATGTTATAAGTGCATTTTTCAGGGCAAATTCCTAGAAGTTGCTATTTTTTTAAGTTTAAATTCAATTAGCCAACATATAGTACAATTAGCCAACATATAGTACATGATTAGTTTCAGATGTAGTGTCCAGCAATTCATCAGTTGTGTATAAAACCCAGTACTCATCACATTGCATGCCCTCTTTAATGCCCATCACCCAGTTACCCCATCCTCCCACCCACCTCCCCTTCAGCAATTCTCAGTTTGTTTCCCAAGGTTAAGAGTATCTCATGGTTTGTCTCTCTCTCTGATTTCTTCCCATTCAGTTTCCCTCCCTTCTCTTATTCATATGTGGAATATTGCCATGTTAAAGGGCAAAAGCATATGGAGTTTTCTTGGATATTATGAAACTATGCTTCCCACACTGCACCATTCTGCATCCCAGAAGTAATGTATTTGAGTGTCCATTTCTTCATAGCTTCACCAGCAGAATATGCTATCAAACTTTTGAATTTTTTCCATTCTGACATGTGAGAAGTATTCATTGTAGTTATATGTGTATGCAGTGGAACATCTTTTCATGTATCTGTGATCCATTTTAAATAATATTTTTGTCAATTGTCTACCTGTGTATTTTGCTCATTCTTCTATAGGGTTTCTCAATCTTTCTTTCCCTTGATTTTAAGAATTCTGTTTATTAGTGAGGCACCTGGGTGGCTCAGTTTCTTAAGTATCTGTCTTTGGCTCAGGTCCTGATCCCAGGATCATGGGATCGAGCCCTGCATTGGGCTCCCTGCTCAGTAGAGAGCTTGCTTCTTAGTCCCCCTCTACCACTCCCCCTGCTTGTTTGTGCACACGGTCTTTCTCTCTCTCTCTCTCTGTCAAATAAATAAATAAAATCTTAAAAAAAGAATATTATTTATTAGGCAAAAAATTCCCTTTTTGGGGACATAAAATCTTTTCCCATTTTATGTATTATAGATATTTTTCCTTATTTTCATTTGTGTTTTTGTTTTGCTTATGGCATTTTCTTAAATATGTATATAATAAAATCCATCAATATTTCTCTTATGGAATCTGAATTTTAAGCCATATTTAGAATGCTTTTTCCTATTTGCTTTCTTCTCATATATTTATAATTTCATTTTTTACATTAGATCCCTGATCCATTGGGATTTATTTTTGTATATGATGTGAGACATTCTATTTTTAAAATATATATTCTGTAGTACCAAACGATTCATTAAAAAGTATATGTACACAAATGATTTGAGATATTATCTATATTATATGTATTTGTGTCTATTTCTGGACTCTTTATTCTTACTTAACTATTCATTTCACTAGAGTCTTCCTGTTTTATTTATATTGTGTCAAAAGTTCATAAATAACAGAAGTAAAACCAACAAAACTCCAAAGTAGTAATTCGAAAAAGTTTATTGTGCACACACCAAAAAGACAGTTCGCAAACTGAGAACATTTAAACCAAAATAATGAAGCTTCGGGACATATTGCTATAAAGCAGCTTATATACTGGGAAGGCAATGACAGTTTTTTCCTCAGTGATTAGTTATAATAGTAGAATTTTCTTAGATAATAGAGAGTAGGTTAATGGTCATCTCATATCAATTTTAGAAACAGTTTATGTTTTGCTTTTGATTTTCAGAGGCCTAAGCAAGACATGACCCAGGTCAACTTAGTCTTGCAAAATAAGCTAAATTAATCTTGTGTGACTAACCTGGTTTTGTGTGCTTGAGGAATTTTTAATGCTGGTCTCTGTTTTTTATTTTAACAGTATGTTGAATATCTTGTATGTCTCCTCCCCCAAAATCTCTTTTTTTCTATTGTTTTTGTACTTATTATTCATGTTTTTTAAAAATCTGAGCTTTGGCATCAACTTGTCTCGTTCCACAAAAAATTTTGTTATTAATTTTATTAGTTTTGCTTTACACTTGTGAATTAAGCCCACCTTGAATTTTATTATTGTTAAGTACTTAGTACTTAGCATGTTACCAGGGTTATAACATTTAATAAATATAAGTTGAAAGAACAGATGAATAAATAAATGAATACTTTTATGGTTTTACAGGTTTTTTTAACTTGACTCAAACAGGCATATCCTTGAATATGTTTAATTTTAATTAAAAAGTAAAAAGTACAGTCTTATAATAAAAGAAATAATTATAGGATTTAAAAAAATATTTTTATTCATTTATTATTTAATTCCAGTATAATTAACATACAGCATTATATGGGTTTCATGTATACAATATAGTGATTCAACAATTCTGTACATTACTCAGTGCTCATCATGATAAATATACTCTTTACCCCCTTTACATATTTCCCCCTTCCTCCTACATGTCTCTCCTCTGGCAACCACCAGTTTTCTATATTCATGTCTGTTTTTTTGTTTCCTTTTTCATTTGTGCATTTGTTTCTTAAATCCCACATATGGGTAAAATCATATGGTATTTGTCTTTCTCTGACTGACTTATTTCACTTAGGATAATACCCTGTAGATCCATCCACATTTTTGCAAGTTGCAAGATTTTATCCTTCTTTTTATGGCTAGATTACCATATGAACCAGTAATTCCACTGTTGGGTGTTTACCCAAAGAAAATGAAAACTAATTTAAAAAGATATAGATGCACCTCTATGTTTATTACAACGTTATTTACAATAGTCAAGCTATGGAAGCAGCCTAAGTTGTCCATCAGTAGATGAATGGATAAAGAGTTGTGGCATATATATACAAACAATAACAATATTAACAAGCAAAATTGTTTTTAAAGATTAATTTATTTATTTTAGAGAGAGTGAGTTAAGTGGAGGGAGGGGCAGTGGGAGAGAGAAAATCCTGAAGCAGAGTCCTTGTTGGGCCCAGAGCCTGATAGGCACTTGACCCCACGACCCTCAGATCATGACCTGAGCTGATATCAAGAGTTGGCTGCTTAACGACTGAACCACGCAGGCACCCGAAGTGTATTTCTGTCTTAAAAAAATATCTTTGTGTAGAATTATTAAGAAATAACCACTAATCTGCTCCAATGGCAATTTTGAATATATTTTAAAAGTCACCCTTTTCAGGGTGCCTGGGTGGCTCAGTTGGTTGAGCATCAAATAAATAAATAAATAATTTTCTATTGTGAATAAATAAATAAAAAATCTTAAAAGGCACTCTTTCCTCAAAAACCTTACTATCATTTGATGGAAAATTATCATAATATCCTGATTTATTTAAAAGTATCTTGCTTTATTATTCAAATAAATATACAAATATATGATTTGTAGTGTGGCTAGTTCTCACAGTAGTATATAGGACTATTTTGCATAATAGTGTTTAAAACAGATTTGAAGTGGAATAATGACATGAGCAATAATAGTGCCATTTCCACCTGAAGAAGACAAACATGAATATTATAAATAGGTAAATTGTTCCCTAAGTTTTTTCTTTAGGGATTTCTATTAGCTTCTCTGTATTCTTTTATGACATAATCCGTATATCCTAGCAAGAGAAGGTTTACTTATACCCTCTTCTGTGTGTACATACAAGCACAAAATTCCTTTAATTTTTAGAAATCCCAGTAGGCTTTTCAATCTCTTTGTGCCTCTTTCACTACTGAAATGCAGCTGCCTCAGCTATGGAAGACAGCAGCCAACTGGCACAAAACAAGAAGTACAACAGTTGGCAGAAAGGAAATTTTGTTAATGACACCAATAATGTGAGTCAATTTTCCTTTGAAAAACTGCATGATTAAATCTTTGATGGAGCAATGGCAAACTTTTCTTTTAGTCATCTCTTAACATACATGTTAGTCTTTCTTGCATGTAAATTTTCAATTTTAATATTTATTTTTTGAAAAGAAGGGTGTAGGGGAAACCAATCACCAACAAAATGTAAAAGTTGTAAACATTGTTTGACAAACTTTGTGTGTGTGTGTGTGTGTGTGTGTGTGTTTATGAATGTACACTATTTTCATTTGGAGTGCCAGGTGATCAGTTAGGATTTCTCTGGAATTTTGGGAAGTTTTCCTCACTCATGATTCTGGGTAAAGTTAAAAGTATTGGGTTTGAGAGCCATTGACTGGTGTAGCTACCAGGGCCTGTTTCATTCTTGCATCATAAACTCCATGGAAAGAGTTAAGGAATTGTAATACAGGCATGCATGCTGATCCATTATTTGGAAAAGCTCCCATGAGCTTTCATAAGGCACCTAACTCATCAAGAGACAATCTTGCATGTGGTTAGAAGCAAAGAATTTGTTGTCAGATGGACCTGGTTCATGTCCTGTCTCTGCTAAAATATTTTAACAAATTAATTTACTCTTCTGAATGTTAACTTTCTCATAAATAAAACTAGGATATAAGAACAATACACTTGTGTTGTGAGGGTTAGAATAGGTAATGCTTAGCATTTTGCTAGCTGTTATGTTCATTAAGTAAGATAGGTCAGCTGTTTACAAATGTGAACTAGCCAAAATATAGGAAAGTTAATGGAACCATACATTTGTTCTAAGTCTATATGTCAAAATAAGAGTCTAAAATTTAATATTCAGTTCCTTAAATTGTCTGTAGACAATGGTCATCATGGGTTTTCAAGTTTTCTTAGGAGACTTATTCTAGTGCCTTCCAAAAAAAAAAAGCCATTGATCTTATAGTAAAAAAAAATCTTGTAGGATGTTTGTAGACAGGAAAAAAGCATTGAGCAACTTAAGAGGTGTTAAGAGTCAGTAAAAATTATGGCAGAATTATCCACATCTGATTAAACCGTTTTCCCTGGAAAGAGCAAGCACTGTTCAATAGAAATTTCTGTGGTTATAGGAGGGTTCTATTTCTGTGCTGTCCAATAAACTAGCCACTAGCCACATATGGCTATTGAGTACTTTCTATGTGTCTAGTGTGATAGAAATAAATTTTTAGTATTATATAACGTTAGTTACTTTAAATAGCCAAGTGTGGCTAGTGGCTATTGTATAGGAGAACCTAGTTTTATGGTGCCCAGTCCACAGTTGGAAATATAAGTTATTCTAAAAAGAAAGTGTCCTTTCATTTAACCGTTTTTAAAGATAATGGTATGCAGTGTACCAAAGATGATTTTTCTGCCAGGTAATGTTTGTGCAGCATAATTTTTGATACCCGGTTTGCCAGGACTGAATAAGTATAGTTCTGTAAATTTGTTTTTTGGATGTACTGTAGTTCAACAGGACAGAACACTCACCTGACTAGGGCAGCTTGGCTGTGAAACCTTCATTTCCCCCCACCCCTAAGAGCTGTTATAAACACTGGAAAAAAATCGTGGACCATCTGTACCTGCAGATGGGGATTTGTGGACGGTGTACAAGTTGCAGTCATGGAATCAACAGAGATGCCCAAAATATGCCATCCAAATTGACCAGTCAGGATGGTGAGCAGGACATTATCTTGTTCAGATACTTGGTTTCACAACCCTACCCTGGTGAGTGGGCCCTTCATGGGGTCACAGTCTCGTTCTCTTTTCCAGTCTATGATAATACTACTGCTTTAACTTTCAGCATCCTGGACTCAGAGACTGAGGGACAGTTTCACTGCACGGCTATCTGGAATACCACAGAATGTACTGCTATTGTCATTTTTTCCATTTGATTTTTGATGCACAAAGTAGATTTTGAGCAAGTGATCTTTTGACTTGTTTGAAGCAATAAGCACTGTGGGAAATGGCCTATACTGATTTTGATTATGGTGGTGAAGTATTTTTTATTCATCATCTTTGAGGTTTTCTTATGTGGACCCTCTATTATACATCATTTTGCCATGTCAAGTTTAAAAACACGTTGAGGTTAATAGATTAAACTGTTTGAATTTGCTGAGAAGGCCATAGTTAAATAGGTAGTTTTCAGCTTCCGACCATGGGGGCCATTTAAAGAAACTCTGTTTATTTGTGAGGCAAATGTCCCCTTTCTTTCAGACCTAGAATTTTATACTTTTCTAAGATGTTTTGGTTTGGTGGATTCATATATCACATTTGTTTAAGATGCATTGCAGTGATATTGAACATGGGCCAGTTTGAGGCCATGAATCTGGTAGAATGATCCCACAGAGAATACAAATATGGATGTAAATAAACCAGAGCACCCCTTGCTTAGGTCTTTATTTGAGAAGGCTAGTTTAGAGGAGACTCTGAAGGAGCATTTTAACTTGGAGAAAGATGTGGAATGTTTTATGAGATAGTAGGAAGGGGCTGGCAAAAGTTCAGCCAGCTTCTGGAATACTTGGTTAAGTATAGTTTTCAGGAGACATGGAATTTGTTCTGTGGTCGAGTGTTGATTGTTGGGCAATTTGGATCTCATCAGCAGGGCTGGAGAGGAACAATTAGGGGCTAAGTCCCTGTGCAAGAGGATGGGGAGGAGCAGCAGCAAGGAACAAGGGTGTGCAAAGGCCACTGTGGAAAATCCACAGTTCTTCAGCATCTCTCACAGCAAGTTATGCAATTAAATAGTTAAATGGTGCTTTCTTTCAAGAAAACAAAATTAGGCTAACATAAAACCCATAGTTCCATGGGTTTTTGTGGACTGAGGACATGCATATTCTTAAGTGGGGCCTGAACCAAACATTCTAGGGGCACAGTGGCTATGGTGATGCCTGGTAGGAGCACTTACTCCCCACTCCTGTCTCCAGGGAGGGGGTTGATTAGAGGATCCCTGCTGGCCCTTCTCTGTCCCTGGAAAAGAAGAGTCTGTCCTGAGAGGTGAATTAGGAGGAGAAACAAGCAGCAGGGCCCAGTCCGTCCCAGGCCTACATCGAGAGTACAGTCCAGTCAGCTCACCTCACTCGGCAGTGAACTTGGCAGCACAGCTCTGCCCTGTGCTGGTCCAGGTTCCTGTGACCAGGTGTATGAGTTTCATTCAGGGGAGTGTCAGTCAGCTTTGTGGCTGCAAAGATCACCCATGTTCACCAGCCCAACTTTACCAGTAATACAATTGACATTTTGATCTCCATCTGTCTGAATTATGCATCTACTTCTTTATTAGTTCCAAGCTCAGGACAGAGAACAGGGTGATTTCATTATTGACCTTCCAAATCCCAACAGGTCTAGGAATTCTCGGGGGTAAATCTTAAGTAATACTACTCGAATAATACTACTGGCATGTGAAGAAAAATACATGGGTTTGATCTGGGCTACTTTCTGAATTAATTTCTAAATAACAGCAATAGCAACAACAAGAATAGCAACTTTAACTAATTAAATATTTAATATGTGCCAGGTAATGGCCTAAGCACTTTTTTTTTTTTTGGTATAGAATGTAAGCAGCCTAATCACTTTATGTATGTTATCTTGGTTCTTACAACAAATCGGTTAGATATATATGGATTAATCCTATTTTTTTTTTCAGGTGAAAAACTGAGGCTTAGAGAGATTGAGTAGCTCGTTCAGGGCCACACTGCTCTAAGTGGTCATTAATACCACATAGTTTTTCATTCGCTTGAGCTCTGCACCTTTCTCCTTGTTCTGGGCTCACCTATGCTCTCAGTGTTCCCTGGTGACTCATACACAGGGCCACTCCTGGGTGTGGCCTTGAAAGTGCCTTCATCTTCCTCCTAATTTCTTGCACTTGCTTTTGTCTTTCTCTGGTTTCATAGTCAGACTCAGATGGCTCTGACGCCACTCAGTTTCAGTGAGCCTCTGAACTCTGCTTGTCTCTTTTTATATGTTGGCTTTCTGATGCAGTATTTTACTTTGCTCATATCCTTGGCTGTGTGGTCCAGGTTACCTTGGTCATAAATAGCAGCTACAGTTTTAGCTCTACAGAACTTTGTCTTCTCTCTTCCTGCAATAGGAATATGACTCAGGCGGGCTGAGAGAGGGGTAAAACTCTTATATACACAGCATTTGAAACAGCTATATGATCCTGTTATCAGAAAAGGATTATTCCTCTGTATTTGCTTTAGTACAGAGCTATGTCTTTTGCCTTTTAGAGAAAAATACCCACCCAATGATCATGAGTTGCTGTCAGTGCAGCAAGAATGGTCAAGGTGAGGCTGAGATACCTGGGCTCAGAGTCAGGTGCTGGGAGGCTGTGGAGGGCATCAGGAACCCTAATCAGGGTGGAAGCGAGTAAGACACTGTTGGTGAGCTCCCTAGAGAAATCCAGTTCACATGGTAAATGCGAGGAAAAAGGTCAGGAAGATGTGATGTCAAAGCCATCAGGAGTACATGAACAGGAGAATTCTGGGAGCTGGTGGAGGCCCAGCATCCTTTTTGAAATCCAAGGCCCACTTTGTCTTGAAGGTGCAGCCCCCTCACTGTGGGGTCTGCTAACCATCTCCCAGGTACCAGAAGCTCACTGTTAATTTTAATTCATTTTGCTCATCTGGGCGATCAATGACTATTGAGTCTTTATTATGTGCACAGCATTTGCAGGGAGTCAGAGATCTACTAGTGAACAAATTTTAAATGCTAGTGAGGGAAACAGATGAGTAGTCAGAATACACTGTGGGAAGTGCTTTTATAGGGCTCTTAAGGAGTACCAAGGAGGGAGGGACGTCTACCTAGCTGTCATTGAGAGGTCAAGGAAAGCTTCCTGTGGGCAGTGCTGTCTAGTCTGACTTGTAGGATGAGTAGGGTCAGCAAAGTTTGGGAAAGGACAATGAGTATTCTGGGTAACTTACTTGAGAGCCCAAGGGCAAGGGAGAGCACGGCACACTGAAGTTACCCAAGGACGTTCAGTTTAGCTCAATCATAGAATGTTACGAGGAATATCGGGGATTGACTTTGGAGAGGATGGCCTGAGGCAGATTAGCCAGGGTTTATGGCTCAAGTTAACGGGTTCTGGAAGCTACTGAAGGATTTTGAGCAGGACAGTGACCTGGTCAGGTGTTTGTTTTAGAGAGGAGGAGCCGGTAGGGAGGCTGCTCTGCTGAGGAAAAGCTGTGGCTGCTCTTAGAGCCCTATTCTCAAGTGGTTACATGTAGTGCCAGGAACATGGGACATTCGTCCAAACTGCTATTTAGTAAGAAGTGTCCAGGCCTCAAAAATCAGTGTCACTTCGAATGGTAGCTATACTTGTGAGCATAGTATAACCGATGGAGAAGTTGAATCACTATGTTGTACACCTGAAACTAATGTAACATTGTATGTCAACTGTACTCTGTAAAAAATTTAAAAAATCAATGTTAGCATTCTGTTTATTGATTGATTGAGGTATGATTGACATAACGATTGTCAGTGTTTCTTTTGAGTCTTCAGGTTTTGACTTTCAAAATCCCAAGTGGTCTAGAATTCTCAATCTGACTTTCCCATTCTGGATATTAAGATTCTGAACATTTGCACAAATATAAAACACCCCAAACCCACCCTTACCCCTAACAGAAAACAGAAAAAACCCTTTCAACTTAAAAGGGTATACAGGAAATAATTTTTAATTCTTATATTTAAGTTTAAAATCCAAAAGCTTTGATTTAAAGTCTACTGAATAAACAGTTTGAGGAAATGAATGGCTTTTTTAAATGAGCTTTGGTTTAAGATAATATTTAGAACTTTACATTCATGTTCTTCAAGCAGCAATTCACATAAGGCTTTGCTAAAGCAATCTGGCTGCAAACTATAAAAACAGTTTTTAAGCAAATTTCAAAAGATTATTTTGTTGGTATGATTTCAAATATGCAAAAAGAAAAAAATAGTTATTTGCTTTGTTTAATAAAAGATTCTTTTGTCATAATAGCCTATGGATTATTGTTTTTTAAAATTATATTCTTTTTTTCTACCCAAATTCCCTAGATGAGAGTTCCTGTCTGTTCAAAGTTTTCATGTTGAACCATGAGCATTTGTTTGTATACATATGAATCTCTGTGTGTTTAAATATCATATATAAATAAAGGCAAAGCATAAATATATTTGGGCCCATAGTTTAGAACTGATGAAATCACACGTAGAAAAGAAGAGGAATGTTTGATGTTTCCTCTCTGCTTCCTCTCCTCTTGTCTCTACATCTCTCTCTCCACCTCCTGCTCTTTCTCCCCACACTTCTCACCCTTACCACTGGTCCTGCCCTGCCCAATAAAGCCTCTGCACCTTCCTGCTTGTAATTTGTCGCTAATCAGCTGTCACTGTCATAGCCATGATGAGAGGTTCATCTCTGGCTGAGGGTAATGGCCTTAAAAGTCACAGAGTCAATGTCAATGGGATCGCTCCAATTCAATCACTGAGCTGAATGAGGGATGGCACCTGCTGACATTAGCACTCATTTTGAGCTCAAGCATCTGGGCCCCAGTAAATAACCATCAGTGGGTGGGTCTGGGGGACAGGTCATTAGCCCCACGAAAAATAAATATCGCTTCCCTTGATGGCTGCGAGTAATTTAGCTCAGACGAGGAAATTTCACCCTAGATTAAGTATGATGAGCCAATATCAGTCAGAGGAGGCCAAACAGTGAGAGCTTGATGAGATAGAGGGAAATTTATATTCAGCTGGCTGCATGTGAGATGAGCTCAAAGAAACGACTTACCCTTCCGGCCCATCTTTCTGTGCACACTCAGTGGCGGGCTTATCCTATTGCTTGCCTTTTGTTGCTTAATTTGGAGGGGCTGGTGTTTGAAGTAGAGATTGGAGGCTAGACTAGGGTGAAGAAGGAGAATAGGTTTCAAATTTCTCCTCACTTTGCTTTTGTGGTTTTGTCCTCTAGCATGTAATGTCACAGCTTAGCCCTTATGCCAGCACTTGGCTAGTGGAAGGGCTTTGCCATGCCTGCCGGCTTTCACATGCAGACCTCCCCTCCTGAGAGAGCAGACCCAGCTTTAATTGTTTTGGAGGCCCTGGAGGCTCCTTTCCAACACTAGTAAATGGGTTGGAGAGAGAGGAAAGGTATGGCTGGATACCTCCTTTTTGATCTTTGGGCAGGAAGAGCCACCACCCTTGATTCACAAGAACATCTTTTTATTTGTCCCACTGATGTGATCCATCAAATCCAGAAGGGTTATTAATAGAAGGTCTTTATTAGAAGCAGTTTAGCTCACTTTAGAATCATATTTTATATCTGTAGGGACCTGCCCTCGGTCCACCCTCTCCCTCATTGAACTAGATATATCTCAAAACTGGGTGGATCAGGTTCCCAAGCAGTCTTTTGGAATAGTAACTGAAGACAATGTTATTTCTTTTGCCACTCCCTTTGATAACAGACCTTGGAAGACTTCAATAAGCAGTTACCAGCCACCGAAATATTTTCTAAGTCATCTGCTCTGCTGATAATCAGCCAAAAATTCTGTAGTATTTTTAAAAGGCAAGATTTTGTTATCTGACTTGTATATCTGAATTTTGTTCTTATAATTCTGGAAACAACTTCATTATAGAGAAATGGGCTTTAGTAGCATGGACACCTGGAGGATGGTAAAGCACGTGTGCACAGATAGTAAAAGGAGAATCTTGTGCAGAGGTATGGGATGCAGAGGAACTCTTACTTAGAGGACAGGATCAGTGAAGACCTCAGTGAAAGCTCTTACTCTCATAAGAGCTCAATAAATATTTCTTGCTTGAAATCATAAAGACCTGCTGTGGTGACCAAATGCATCTCATATAGGAACTTTGTTTATTCAGAAGAATGGTCACAATTATATATAGAAAGATACGTGGGGGATTATTTGTTTTTGACCTACAGTGAATATTCAGTGAATATTTGATGAATGAAGGTTAAACAAATATTTGCCTTAAGCTTCCTCTTCTGCACTGTACATGCCATCGGAGCGAAGACTGTCTTTAACTGCTGTATTTCTATGCCTAGCTCAGGGAATGCTGCATGATAGGTGCTCAATAAATACTCGAGCCCTTCTTATATGTCAAGTACTTTGTGAGGGACTAAAACACATGGTATATACAAGCTGGAGTTTATTATTTAATTGAAGAAGAAATCTATCCGTATATATAAGAAAGCTGAAGAAAAAAGCACTGTTTTCTATAATAGAGTATTGATTGTGTGTGTGTGCATGTGTGCGTGTGTGCGTGCGTGCGTGTGTATGTGTGTGTGAGGTAGATGGAGGGGAGAGGAATGTGAAATTAACTGTCTTTACACATCTTCCTTCTCTCTGTATTCCTCTACCCACTTTCACCTGGAAGAGAAAGATTTGGGGGTAGATGGAGGAAAAAAACAAGAGGGAAAAAGCAGATAAGAGAAGGAAAAGAGAAAAAGCAATTGAGGCAAAAGCAGAATTAAATATAGAATAATTTAGAAAAACTCAACAACAAATTGACCTGATACAAAGACCCCTGTAGGGAGTGGCATTATCATATTCTACAGGTCAAGGAACAAGATGCTATGCACTTTACATACATTATCCTATTTCATCATTACAATAATTTATCATTCCCATATTATGTATGAGAAAACTGAGGCTCAAAGAAGTTAAGTAAATTGTCCAAATTCACATGATTAACAAAAAGCCATGTCACACATGGAACCCATGTACTTCTGATTTCAAAGCCTGTGCTTTTAGCCACACATTAAGTAAATTCTTGTTCAGTTGAATTTAATGTACAGTGACACAGATTTTGCTTTAGGTTATTTGGTATACGAGACCACCTATAATACAGAGAATGGCTGAAATATGTGTGTCAGAATGACTTTGGGAAATACATATTTTAGGCCTTATCATTGGAAGAAAAGTTTTTATTCTGCTGAAAAAGTAGGAGGATATATTATGTTTTGAGAATTTGGCAGAGAAGTTGGTACAAATGGTGACTGTGGTTATTTTCAACCATATGAAACAACACCATTATGGAGGAGATGAACAGTTCTTCCTTTAGTTTTAGATAACAAGGGCCTTCCGGTTTCCTTCTCTTTGAGGGAATGCATACCCTGTTCCTAAAGCCTAAAACCAAAGGATGATAATGCAATAGAACTGTGCATCCTAGATCTCACTAAAATGTGACCACCAGGTTGCTTTGGAATTTGGGATTATCCGTGTTCCTTGGCTTTCTTCTCCTTTTCACTCATTTTTTGGGATTTACCATATGTCACTCCTTTTTTTCTGGTAAGTGACCACAGGATGTAGAACACTCAGCTTTGCTAGTTGTTACCAGATATTAATAGGAAAAGATGAAGGTCATATTCTATGGTGAAATGCATTTAGGATAATTTATATATTGAAACTTGCCATGTTTTACCTCTTCTCTCTTTACATAGAGTCCTGAGAATTCTTTATTTTGTAAGTTCGAAATTCATCACTAAATGTTTTCCAGCAACTTCTGTAGGCACACCCACTCCTAACCCCAACACACCCTAACACCAGGCTTTGTCCCTCAGACTCACTTTACAGAGCAGAGCTCATTAAATTTTCAGAGCTTGTTTGGTTTTTCTTAATCAAATGGACAATGTTGCCATGATATGGTGGTGATATGGTAGATAGGACCTAGGTCAGAGCAATGATCTAAGTAAACCCAAAGATAATTAGACTAAATTAGGAATTTGCAGGTTCTAGTAGTAAATATGTTTCCTAAAAGAAGTTATATTTAAAATGTTTTTCAAGGTAAACCCTCTACAAAATCCACAGGAAGTATTTTTCTATTAAAAATAACCCTCAAGGGGTACCTGGGTAGCTCAATTAGTTTAATGTCTGCCTTCAACTCAGGTCATGATCCCAGGATCCTGGGGGACCCACATCAAGCTCCCTGCTCAGCAGGGAATCTGTTTCTCCTCCCTCTGCCTGCTGCTCCCCTTGCTTGTGTGTGCGCTCTTTCTCTGTCAAATAAATAAATAAATAAATAAATAAATAAATAAATAAATAAATAAAATCTTAAAAAAAAAAACCCTCCAAAACCAGTTTAAAAAGGGCATATCCTCTAAATGTATTCATTTTAAAAGTACCATTTCCATTTATTTTGAATTTCAGTGGCCCATCCTGTAAATATGCTGATTATGATAATGATGGGGATACAGATTAGCAGCATTAATACAAGTGTCATCGCAGGATAGTATTAGTATTAATAAATTACTGCAGCAGTTTTGTTCTAAGTTTTTGAAATGAGATTTGGAGGTATAGAATTTAAAAGACTTTATCAAAAGGAAAAGATTTATGTTAAAAATATTTTTTATATTTGTCTTTTATCTGTAAGTCTTATTTACATTGTCTCTCCTATTCTGTAATAGCTGGCATTTATTTTGATTTGATATCTGTCTGCAGTGTTTGTGCATGAGAAACTAATGAACAAACAGTTGACAAAGTCATCACGATAAAGAGCTTGATGATGAATTGATTGCCGTTACACAGGTATTGTGTGCATTCTACCAGTTGACATTTTGAACTTCTTCCCCTAATGCAGTTTGCTTTCTCTCATCTAGGAAACAGATAAAAGTCAGGCATTCCCAATTAAGCCTGGTGAGATCCCATACCTTCTAATTACAGGCTAACTTACTGTGTCTAACTGTAATAGACATTTTGTTAGCAAATTGCTTTGAACACCCAAGTATGGCCAATAAACAAATAGGAAAGTACTAGAATTACTAGCAAAAATGTTCAGTGTGTTGAATTTTACTAATGAATGGTTTATAGTAATCTCTTAGTTACCTACATTTTCTTTTTCTTTTCTTTTCTTTTTTTTTAAGATTTTATTTATTTATTTGGCAGAGAGATCACAAGTAGGCAGAGAGGCAGGCAGAGAGAGAGGAGGAAGCAGGCTCCCTCAATGTTGGGGCTCGATGTGGGGGCTCGATGTGGGGGCTTGATCCCAGGACCCTGAGATCATGACCTGAGCCTAAGGCAGAGGCTTTAACCCACTAAGCCACCCATGCGCCCCAGCTTTTCTTTTTAAAGGATGTTGTAGTTTAGCCAGTAATAGCAAGACTGTGAATTTAAAGTGATAGGAAAGAAAAAAACAAAAAACAAAAAAACCCCAAATGACTTATCAACTGAAGGATGCAGAAGAATTGCAAGAATATTGTAGAAGGGAATTCAAGTTTGTAGTGATTAAAAGTTGTGGTAGGAGATTGATAACAAAAAAGCTCACAGAAATTTCATCAAATTGTATAATCAAGTTTGCTGCAGAGTGGATTGGAGATTGAGTTTGTGTGAAAAAAAAGCGTTATTTTACTTTATGAAACTCTTTATTCTCTTGCATTTTTTAAAAGATTTTATTTTTTTGTCAGAGAGAGAGGACGAGAGAGAGCACAAGCAGGGGGAGCAGCAGGCTGAGAGAGAAACAGGTTCCCCACTGAGCAAGGAGCAGGAAGTGGGACTAGTTCCCAGGACCCTGCATCATGACCTGAGCTGAAGGCAGACGCTTAACTGACTGTGCCATCCAGGTGTTCCAATTCTGTTGCGTTTTGTTTGTTTGTTTTTTGTTTGAATTTTATGTTGAGAATGAGCCACAGGATTCAAATTTACATCATTGTAATACTGATAAAATGGCAAAATGTGAGATTATGGAATGTAGGTCTCATAAATGAATTGCATTCCAGTTGTTTTATTTTTAGACATTTTGCAGAGACACAGACAAAGCCGCTGATAAACTAGAGAATGGCTGTTGTTCAGCCATCTGTTGCACAATGTATCTTTTCTCTTACTTTTTGTTACTTTCATTAACATTTATTTCTTGTAGTCCTCTCCACTGTTCTTCTTAGGATTTGGGATACCAGATTATCATCTACTCTAGACACCTTCGGCAAGTTAATATTTATTGACTCTAATTATGGGGTTAAATTCATCCTTTTGTTTTTTGATTCTAGACTTGTTCAACAAACTCTTGCAATAAACCTGAGAAGGGTTCGCGAGCAGATGCATTGTTATATATATACAACTTTGCTCTGCACAAATTTTTGTTTAGAGCACTGGGTGTGGTGCATAAGCAATGAATCTTGGAACACTGAAAAAGATAAAATTAAGATGTTAAAAAAATTTAAATTTAAATTTAAGCAAAGTTCATTGAGTGCTTATTCCTTCTCTTTCTGTTCTTTAGTTTGTAAGGCAGTTCACATGGCCCTTTATAGTTTACAGGGAATATGGAATCTGTGTAGCTCTTCTATTCTCACATGATATCAGCTGTACATAAGTGAATGGCACAATTCCTAAAGAAGCTGATATCAATCAAGTTGAAAAGGAATCACAAACATAAACAACTTATCACTCCGTTATGGAACTTCAGAATAACCCTAGGAGGAGATCTGGAAAAGATATAATGAAGTTTAAGTACATATCAAATTTGATACTTGCTTAAATAGAAATACATGGCCTCACTTTTAGATATTTGGAAATTTTATATGAAGTCCTCTATATTTTAGAATTTCTACATCAGATACTTTGTATTAATAATGGAGATAATAATACCCAACTCTTGTAAAACATGTGGTACTTTTTAAGGAGCTTTTAAATCTTGGATTTCATTTTATCCTCATTAATGTGATAATCTGCAGAGGTTCTTTTTTGCCATTGATTTGATTACAGTTGCTCACAGCTAGAAGAGAAATGGAATCACACTACATTAGATCTTGAAGGAAATATAAAGATAATCTAATATAATGACTTTATTTTAAAAATGAAACTGGGGCCAAGGTTAAGTGACTCATCTTAGGTTACATTCCTAGTTAGAGCCAAATCCTCTGACATTAAATCAATCACGGTTTCTACCAAATCACACTGCTCATGTCCAATATGGGCTTTTCAGGTCTTCTGCCATGGGAGACCCATGGGTGTAGGCATAAATTATCCAATTTGACTCCCTGTCCTACCCAAATGCCCTGCTTACTGCTTCCTCTCTCTTTGCTTGACTTCTCTCCTTCTGTATTTTTCTTCTTATTAGGATATTATCATTCATCTATACTAGACAACCATCTATAGAATCTGTTTCATCTTTGCCCGCTAGTGGACATGGCAGTTGAAATTATTTGATCTTGATACTATGGTATTGGAATGTCTGTTCTGGATATTTGAATATTAAAATTTTCCATTTCTAGAACAGAGAAGGAAATATTATGAAATAGAAACAGAATTTCTAACACTTAAGTGAGATCCTTATGAATTTTTGCTGCTGGTAGAACATATTAACAATGGCTACCTATGAGCATAGATACCAAAGTATTTCTGATCCATGGCTAATCTAATATGGTGTTCTCTGTCAGGGATATCAATGGAAGTGTGCTGTAGAGTCTCATTGTAACCTTCAAAAGGTAAATATAGGCCAAACTTTTATTATAGTGGTGGGGTGGGTGCACTCTGGGTTCAGATCTCACATGCATGAAAGGCCCTAATTAGACTTTTCAGATCATTTGTACGCAGTCTCAGAGATATGCTGACAGCTCTGAAGGGCTGTTCATCATAAACCTTAGCCTGTTCTTCCTTTACCACACTTCAGTACAGCCCTGTGAGTTTTAAAATCATAGAATTATGACTAGTTCAGTCATATTATGTTGCATGTTTTTCTGCTAAACATGTTAATTTGTCAAATGTGTGCCTTTTAGGGGCAACTGGGTGGTTCAGTCTGTTAAGTGTCTGCCTTCAGCTCAGGTCATGATCCCAGAGTTCCAGGATTGAGCCCCGCATCAGGGTTCCTGCTCAATAGGCAGTCTGCTTCTCCCTCTGACCCCACTTCTTGTGCTCTCTCTCTCTTTCAAATAAATAAATAATACCTTTAAAATGTGTGCATTTTACATGTGTATTTTAATGTATTTTAATGTATTTACATTCTCAGTAAGATATGGCACAGACTGTTTTAATCTTTGGTAATCCATTTATTTTTTATTTAATTCCTCTTATAGTCCTATTATAGATTTACATGTAAGTTGATCTGAACTGTTCTGTTTAGATTAAGTCCTCATTTGTTCTCTCTAAACATATCCTCAGTAATACAGATTATAGTGCTACTAGCTATGCCGAGAAATATCTTATTTAAAAGTTCCATACTTTTCCCTTTGGTCAGATTCAGTCCCAGTTTTTCATGGTGTGGTAACTGAGTCAGTGGTCACCTATATATCCTTTGTGATTCTATAAATTTGAGTGATACATCCTGTGTGCTTCTTAGTTATAAAAATGGAATATGCCAAAGTGTCTGACTCTTTAGGTGCCATCCCTGAAACTTAAAATATCATTAGATTTAAAATTCATCTGAGTAGAAAATAAACAGGTTGCTGGAGGCTGCAGAGAGGGGTGAGGGGTTGGTGTAATTGGGGGCTGGACGTTAAGGAGGGCACATGATGTAATGAGCACTAGGTATTATATGAGAGTGATGAATCACTGCCTCAACCTCTGAAACCAATAATACACTATATGTTAATTAATTGAACTAAATAAAGTAAAAAAAAATGTCATCTGATATTTTTTGATCCATAGTCTCATTGTTTCAGAAATTAGCACACAATAGTGGTAGAGTAGAGTATTTTCATTTATTGTCCTTTTTTTCATTGTGCAAAAATAAACCAGCCTGGTTATGAAGATTATCAAAAACAATTTTAAAAAGTTTAAAATCAGCAAAAATCTTATTATAAGTCTAGTGTTTGAGTTTCAAAGTTGACATAATCACAAAGGTAAGGCACAGGTGTTATAAAAATTCAAATCATCAAAATATGCAAAGTAAAATTTCAGAGTTGTCCCCTATTCCTCAGTACAATTTTCATCATCAGTAGCTCAGTGGGTACCTTTGCAAATTTTTTTCTATGTTGTCATACAAATACTTATTAGGTCTTACCATTAAATTATACTTATTTGAAGATGGTCAAAAAGATTTCATTGCCTACTCTTAAGTTATTTATATTCTGTAATTGCTTCTTTCCAAACATGCTTTGAAATCACTGACAACAATACCAGTGATGGAATTGTAATGTAATAGAAATAACACCAAATGCTGCAACAAAAATCCTGAATTTTGGCACTTACTAGCTTCACTGGTGGTGTGATTGAGTAAAGCTTTAATTTCCTTTTGCTCATTTCTGAGATGTCTTTCAATTTCATAATTCTATTAATTCTCTTACCAAATTAGGAACACTTATATATGGATTTTCTTTTATAAAGAAAATAAAGCACTTTATAAATAATGAAGAATGCAAAATTTAGAAAATTTTTGCCTAAGGAATCACATGGTAAAAATAAACCTGATTTATATTATGATTCAATGTAACACCTATACTCATTAAACTATAATCTTGGTTTTTAATATACTTTAGTTTTTCTTTAAAGAAAAACTTAAAACCAGTGAACAAAACATAACTGGAGAAATTTCATTATGAAGGACTGGATTTTGTCTATATTCCTGTTTGTACTGTGACTCTGTAAAGCCATTACATAAATTCTAAAGGACTGTAAAATTATAAATTCAACTTATATTTAGAATTTAAAGTTACAAATATAATGAATGTAAAGTTGTAGTCTATTTCGTATTGCTAGTGTTGGAAAAGGAAATCAAGAGGTAGAAAATGTCCACAAATCTGAGGAGGTCTCATGGATATAGCCAAAGAATTTCAAGTATAATTAGATAAAAATATAATTAGATAAAAAGGTAGGTATCTTTTATCTAATAAACAGACATCCCCACCAGTATTTTACGAAATGTGAAGATGGAAACTATATTATTCACTCCCAAATTTATTCAGAACTTACACTCTTTCTCGTTAGAGGCAAGTATCAAATTTGATGTCTTTCAGGGTTGTAATAGAACATTGCCAATGTATTTTTTTATATTAAAACTGAGTATAGGCTGATTCAAACAAAAACAATTCCATGATGTATGGCAAGGCATTCTGCCTTAATGGGTAGAAGAAAAGCCTTGGAGAGTTGGTTTTTATTCTCCCTTCTGTTGTACCCCAGTTATACAACTGTGATAGTTGGTGCATTGTCCTTGGGTTTTCCTTAACCAGTTTAAGGAAGAAAAGAAAAATAAGTATTTAGATACCTGTTAGGGACATTCTCTTTTTCAGTGGTGGTTTATTGCAATACACTTCTGATGTTAGTCATCCAAGGTTAGCATCCAACACTGGAGGTTTAAGGACATGGTCCCCAATAAGATTGTCCTCACATGAGATGCCAGCTGAAAGTGTGGGGACTTGAGGCCAGCTGCATATCTGACCAACTGACTCCAAATCCATGGTGTTCCTGGAACCCCCTTAAGATTCAATAATTCACTAAAATAACTCAGAATTAATATACTTATGATTATAATTTTAGGATACAAGGATACAAATCAGGACCTGTCAAATGTTGAGACATGTAGGGCTGCCTCTGGGAGGGTCTTGAATGCAGAACTTCCCTGCTTTCCCCCATGGGAGGGGGGCTACAAACTGCACATTAGTGCTTTCACCACCCAGAAAGGTCCATCAAGCTTTCATACCCAGAGTTTTTATTGGGGTTTCATTATGTAGGCATGGCTGATTGAATCATTGTCTACATAATGGAATTCAATCTTCAGTCTTCAGAGGTTGGGCAAGCAGGCTAGTATCATTTATCAAAGCCCTGATCCTCTAAGAGAATTGTTAGCCTGCAAGTTATCTAGGGTTCTACCATGAGTCACTTAGCATAACTCAGGTATGAGACAAAAAGTTCATGAATATCAAAGACATTCCTTTTTCTTAGGAAATTTTAGAATCTCCTTCCAAGGAACATAGACAGAGGCCAAATTCTTGATTATATAACAAGTTAGTATGCTCCAAAGCCCTCTCTTAAAAAAAGCAAACAAACAAAAAACAACAACAAAAACTTTGACTATAGTTGACATACAATGTTACATTATTTTCAAGTGTACAACATAGTGATTTAGCTTCTCTATATGTTATGCTGTGTTCACCTCAAGTGTAGCTACCATCTGCCACTATATAACACTATTATAATACCACTGACTATATTCCCTATGCTGTGCCCTTTATTCATGTGACTTATTCATTCCAAAACTGGAAGACTGTACCTCTCACTCCCTTTCACCCATTTCGCCCATCCTTCCACTTCTGATCTCTCTGGCAACCATCAATTTGTTCTTTATATTTATGGGTCAGATTCTGCTTTTTCTTTGTTTATTCACTTGTTTTTTAGATTCCATACATGAGTGAAATCATACAGTATTTGTCTTTGTCAGTCTGATTTATTTCCCTTAGTATGATACCTTCTCGGTCCATCCATGTTGTTGCAAGTGGCAAAAAATATACATCCTTTTTTATGGCTTCATGATATTCCTGTGTGTGTGTGTGTGGTGTGTGTGTGTGTGTGTGTGTGTGTGTGTGTGTGTGTGTGTATGTGTGTATGTGTGTTGCATCTTTATACATTCATCTATTGATGGACACTTGGGTTGCTTCCATATCTTGTCCATTATATATATAAGCAAAGCCCTTTCTTTAAAACATTAGTACAGATTTTCCTCAACTTACAATGGGGTTATGACCAAATAAACCTATCACAAACTGAAAATGTGATACACAAAAATGCATTTAATACACCTAAATTACTGAGCATCAGAGCTTAGCCTAGCCTACCTTAAATGTGCTCAGAACACTTATATTAACTTACAGTTGGGCAAACTTAGGTAACACAAAACCTATTTTATACTGAAGTATTGACTATCTCATGTAATTTATTGAATACTGTACTGAAAGTGAAAAACAGAATGGTTCTATGGGCACAAAATGGCTATAAGTGTATTGGTTGTTTACCTGTGTGACTACATGGCTGACTGGGAGGTCCCGCTGCTAACCAGGATAATGAGAATATTGTACAGCATATCATAACCCCTGGAAAAGACTGACTGAATGTTTGGTTTCTACTGAATATGTATCACTTTTATACCATTATAAAGTCAAACAATCCTAAATTGAGCCATCCTAAATTAGGGATTACTGTTTCTACTATGTATGTACCGTAAACTAGTCATAAAGTCAGACATTCTGGTCGTTTTCTTCCAGGACATCTCAAAGTATATAACTTCCTTCTCTTCCAATCCATTCTTTCCAATCCTTTCATAGTCTGGTTGGAGTATGAAAGAGTATTATAATATTGGTAACTTTTTGCTAAGAAAACCGTGTGAATTAATATGGGTTTCCAGATAAGGTCTAAAGGATTGAAGCTGAGAACAACTTCTAATTTTAATAAATATTAAAAATATCTGTTCTTGCTTGTCCCACACTTAATATTCATTGACTTCAAATGTATAATTGTAATTGCTACTGTAAATCATAACAAAATGGTCCGTGGTCAGAATGAGTCTGATATGGCTCTATCTTTGCATGTGTTCGTATAATGAGAGAGCTGTGGAAATAGACTCATCACTTCATTGTTAAGGTATATCAGAGGAAAAGACTGCTAAAATCAAATGTTAGTTTAATTTGGTCCAGCTCCTCTAATATGGCCTATTGCATACAGTAACATTCAAAAATTACCAACAATTTTTTAAAGATTATTTATTTCTTTATTTGACAGAGAGAGAGGAAGAGAGAAAGAGAGAAAGTACAATCAAGGGGAGCAACAGAGGGAGAGGGAGAAGCAGACTCCCAGCTGAGCAGGGAGCCCGACATGAGGCTTGATCCCAGGACCCTGGGATCATGACCTCATCCAAAGGCAGATGCTCAACCAGCTGATCCCCCAGGTGCTCCACCAACAAATTTGTTTGGCTGTTTAGTTAGATCTGGTTGGCTTCCATGATTTGATTCATTTCATTAATTTTGTTGCCTCAGGATTAGAATTATTATTGTTTCCTTTTCAGGGAAACTTAAAAGAGAGAACACTCACTATAAAAATAACGAAAAGTGCTGATTTCTCATGGAATTTTTAACCTTAATGGAACCAAATTAAGATTTTAAAATATGCAAAATTCATTTCCTGTTTTTGAAAACCATGTTCTAACTCAAACCATGTATATCCTCTTGGTAGTGGTTGGATGGCAATCAGGTATGCTTTCGTGGTTTGTGGAGTTCTTTGAAGTCTGAAATATGCACATACTGAGTGTTTTAAGATGAAAATGCATCCACCTTGATGTCAGGCACAGGGGTATTAAATGTACTGCTCACGAAAAGCCTCTTTAGATCAGGCAACAAATAGGAGGTGTTATTACTACTATTATCCATGCAGGGTTTGTTAGGAGAGTAAAAGACAGAGATACTGTATACTGAAATAATTTATTTGTTGCTAATAACTAACATTGTATCTATGGTTAAGAATCATGGTTTATTTTGACCAAGAAATTCCAATGACTCTCAAGGGAAAAAAGTGCACAGAGGAAAAACATGGACATCTCAAGATTTGAGAACTGACTGATTCTTAATATTCACTTTGTGTTGTAGGCAAGAAATTAATATTTAGGTTGGAAAATGATAGCAATTTGGAGGGAAGTACAGAACTGCATTTATTTTGTGTTTGGCGGCTATATTACTCAACACTGTGAGCATATTTTTTTTTGGTACGAAAATGAATGTTTCTTTTGTGGGAGGGTGCCATTTTATGTGATGTTGAAATTACTCCCCTACAAACTGTATTTTATCTTGGGAAGTGATTGGTGTCAAAAGTATTGCTTGTATCAAGATATATGTACAGAGTGGCGGTTGCTCAGTAATATATAGCACCCTGATGGTTTATGTTGATGGTGTACTGGCACAATTTACATCAGCCATTCTTTTTTACCTTGAACTGTAAGGTGCAATAGCTTCTGGGTTTATATTTGTAAGACTTTTAACCATTTAAGGAGTTATTTTTAACCAATTCACACATATTTATGATATTCTAGTTCTATCTGATTTGAAAATAAATATAAAACAGCACTGCCTGCAAGGCCATGAGCAGGTAAGGAGCTCTTTGACATATAGTGCAGTTGATGCAAGTCATAAGAAAACAGTAACAAACAACAAGAACCACAAACAACTGTTATTATTACTATTTTTAACAGCTTACACTTAAAAGGGTACCCTTCTGAAGTAGGTTGGTGTAATGATTAAGCACCTGGCTCTGGAGTCAGACTGCCCAGGTTTGAATCCCAGATCTGCTAGGCATGTGACCTAGGCCAAGTTGCTTTACATTTTTATGCCTTAGTTTCCTGATTTTTAAAATAGGGAAAAGAATAATAGTGTTTTGGGGATTATATGAGATAATATACAGAAATCCATAGAATGGTAAACTGTTAACTTAATGATGACGCTTTGCCATCTCTAGTCCTTACAGCAACCCTGACAAGTTATTTTTTCCTCCGAAATATAGATTTTGGCCTGAGTCTCAGAGAACTTAAATGACTTGCCTGGAACATAGAGACTAACCTAGAAAAGTTAGGGGCGATTGCCTTTGATTATTGGATTCATTTCACTAAGTTTTGTTGCTTTAGGATTCAAGCTATTATTGCTCCTTTTTTAGTGACACTTTAACAAGGGAGCACTGTAGGGATATTTTTTAATGGTAATGGAGCCAAATATCCTATAGTATGCCGAATGAAGCCATTATCCAGCCTACAAATTGTTTTTGGGGGAGAAAGGATTAATATTATCACTGAGTCATAGTGTAAAATTTATGCAGTTGGGTTAAGTTATAATTTAGAGAAAATTAGAAGAATTTTTTGAGCATGAATGTTGCACACAAACTGTCACACACCCTAGAGCCAATTTAAATTACGTGCACCTTGATTATTCAGTCTGAGTACCAACACATCTTACTTTAAGCTCCTGTTAATATAAATACCTACTTTACTTACTTAAATAATTTAGGGAGATTATAAAAAAAGTTATCTCTGAAACTATTCCTCATACTCTCAAGACTTAGTGTGGCAAAAGCCATTGAAATGTGAGTGCTGCCTCACAAGAACCTTGATTATTCTTACCTAAAAACAATCTTGTCAATTCAGTAGATAAAAAATGATGTTAACTTAAATAGTATTCTTGAATGCTAGTGAGATCGAGCAATCTTTTGTATATGTGTGTTACTTGCATCTCTAATTTTTATAGTTTGTAATGTTTGAATAGCCATTTTGCATATTAATATAGTAAAATCTATTTTCCATCATGTTTTCATTGGTTTTATACTGGTAAAATACTTTTATAAACCAAATATTGATATAACATTTAAAAAATATTTAACCCTTTGATTCATCTGAAATTCATCTTGGTAGAAACGAAATCATGCCATTTGCAACGACGTGGATGGAACTAGAGGGTATTATGCTGAGCGAAATAAGTCAATCAGAGAAAGAAAATTATCATATGATCTCTCTGATATGAGGAACTTGAGGGGCAGGGTTGGGGGTCCTGGGGGGAAGGGAGGGAAAAATAATGAAACAAGATGGGATGGGGAAGGAGACAAACCATAAGAGACTCCTAATCTCACGAAACAAACTGAGGGTTACTGGGGGCTGGGAGGGTAGGGATAGGGTGGATGGGTTACGGACATTGGGGAGGGTTTGTGCTTTGGTGAATGCTGTGAAAGGTGTAAGCCTGATGATTCACAGACCTGTACCCCTGGGGCAAATAATAATAATAAAAAAATAAAAATGAAATACATCTTGGTGTACTTTGTAAAATGAGTTTTCAATTTAATTTTTCCCAAATAGAAAATAATTTTGCCTTTGATTATTTAAGGTATTCTTTACTGTATATGCTACAGTCTGTTTTATGGCCATCTAATTAGTTTCACTGATGTGTCTGTTGACTTTTGCACAGGCTCTCAATTTGTTTTAAATACTAAAGCTCTAAAACTACATTTTGATTTTTTTTTAAAGATTTTATTTATTTATTTCACAGAGGGAGAGAGATTACAAGGAGGCAGAGAGGCAGGCAGAGAGAGAGAGGGGGAAGCAGGCTCCCCGCTGAGCAGAGAGCCCGATGCGGGCCTCGATCCCAGGACCCTGAGATCATGACCTGAGCCGAAAGCAGAGGCTTTAACCCACTGAGCCACCCAGGCGCCCTACATTTTGATATTTAATGTAGTGAGTGCCCCTTCATTGTTCTGATTTTTCAAAATACCTTTTATGTTTGTGTTTCTGTTGTCTGTTCATCCAGAGGAATTTTAGAATAAATTTATTATGCTTTTTCCCAAAGTATTCCACTGGAAAGAACTGACACGTTTAAAGTATTTTGTGTCTCTTTATTTGATTAGTTATTATTTTACATTTTCAGTAAAGTTGTCTAGTTTTAGTCATATAAGTCCCACACATTTTTGTCATAATTATTTGTAAGCATTTTATATTCTTGATTGCTACTCTGAATGGGATATTTTTTCTATGATATTTTCCAGCTCAATTTACTGGTATACATCTTTTAGATAGTTTCAATAGTTCCCACTGTTTACTTGGGCACCAGAGGGAGCTGTGGTGTAGTGGAAAGAGACCTTGTCGTGAAAAGGCCTGAGTCTGAGTCCTGGCTCTGTAAATTATTATTTCCAATGTAGCCTTGGTCAAATCGTCTATAAAATGGGAGAATTCTCCCCACCTTTCACAATGTGTTGGGAAAATTCATTCAGAAGTGTTAATGTACATGAGCCCCTGGGCAGATTATCTAGAGGGATTGAGACTGGGAAACCTTGGGAGGCAGGTATACTCACATTATATAATCTGGGCAGCTAATTACTTTATTAGCTGTGAAGCAGTGCTTAATGGGAAACGTGGTCTTATCTTGAGATGGGGAAGAAAGAAAACAAAATCATTAACCACATTTTTAGGATTTGGTAGTAAAGTCGACATCAGCTTCTGATTTTTATCTTTTATAATATCACATGAATCAAGAGGGTAGGTTATTAGGATGGCAGCATGGCGTTGTGGAACTCAGGGAACATGGGTTCTAGTCCCCACTGTGCCACTTGTAAAGTGATCCTGAGTGCTTCAGTCTTCGGGGACATCAGTTTGCTAATACATAAAGCAGAGAAACAGTTTCAAGTATGAGTCAAGACAGTACAAACTAAAGATTGTTTTTGCAAATGAAATTATAGTGCTAACTGGAATACCCGATTTATTCCACATGTGCTTAATGGTTCACTAGATTGGTTTCTAGGGCCTTGGTGTAGGTATATGATGTTTGATTTGGTTAGGCTTCCTGCATTCTCTAAAGTTATCATCATTTTTTTTATATTTTCTAAAGTTATCATCATTGATATATCAAAAATCATGGATCTTTCAGGAAAGCTTTTTTAAAAAAATAAAACTAAAGTAAAAGTGCCACAGTTTATTAAATTCAAATATATTTTTAAAAAATCTCCAAACTATTCATGTCTTTTAGTTTGTTAAAGTGTTGACAGACTCTTAACTAGTGCCTTGGGAAGAGCTATGCTGTAATCCAATGAATAATATCCACAAATCCAGGATCATGTTGGATATTATCACTCATTACCATTGTGACAAAAGGATGATTAAACTAATAGTTACTGGGAGACATTTCTGGTGACAGGAGGCAATGATGAAAATAAACTGGCTTCAATATACATTTAGAATCGGGAATAATGGGACATGGCAGGAAGCCAATAAATGAACATGGCCCTCAGCTCTAATCAATGAATTACTTTCCCCTCTCTCTACCTCCTCTTGAGAGCAGCACAGGAACCTTAATGAAAAATCAATAGCCCCCTATAATTCAAAGCTGGAATTAGTTGTGTGACCTGTCTTTCTTTTCCTTCCTTCCTTCCTTCCTTCCTTCCTTCCTTCCTTCCTTCCTTCCTTCCTCCTTCCTTTCTTTCTTCCTCTCTCTTTCCTTTTTTTCTTTCTTTTTCCTTTCTAAGAGAATATCTTTGCTCAAATCAGTTTAGTTATAAATAGCCGTTCCTTAAAAAGCCTGTGGAAGAAACCTAACACCAGTCCACAATTTATGCCTGCAATCAGTAAGGCTTTTCTTTTTTCGCATCTCAAAATGTGTTGGGCTTTAGATTTACTTCTCCCCGTAGGTCCTCCTTCTAATCCAATCTTAAAAATTATATGCAACAATCATCTGTTTTGTTTTCTTGATGATTCTTATGGCAGTTACTGCTACCAGTGTTGCAGATGTTTTAAAACATAGTTTTCTAGTTCTGGATGGTATCTTTAGACCTATCTAAGACTGAATGGGAATCAGTTTTTCTAGCAGCCCTTGCTGAACACCTTCTCTAGCATCTGTTAGCTGTTAAGTCTGTGCTCAAAGCAAGTCAGGGCCCACAAGCCCTTGACCTAAAAGCAATTAGGACAGGCTGAAAGGGATACTGGAATGTAGGTTTTAAAATTGGGTCTTCTGTTTTTATTTTAAATCTATCACAATATAGGACAGAGGTCTTCAGGGTCTCTACTAGCCCATATGCAATGATATGCAGGTAAATCTTCAACACCTAGCTCTCTTATTGGGGATAGTCCTTTGTAGGATTTGCTAATTTCCTTGATATAAATACTCCCACATGGCTGATTTCAAGCTACCAGTGTGACTGTCCTTGAACATGGGGTTAAGAGGAAATGTACACAATGAACTCAGCTTGACAGCTGGTGTGAGCTGTCCTACTACAACCCTACCACTGTAAGGCACCTTTGAACAAATTAGAAAACAGTATCCTTTCTGGGTGGATGCAGCATGGATTAGTGAATGGTGGGAGTAGATGGATTCAGTTCCTACTTCACCCCTTGGCCAAGCATGATAGTGTAATAGATCAACTATAGTGTAATAGTATAATAGCACAACCATGTGTAATCTCTGGGAGTTCTTAGCTTGAGGTTTGCATACATTGAAGGGCCCCTGGATTGGTTCTAGAGAGTCTGTAACCACCTAATCAGTGTGTGTGTGTGTGTGTGTGTGTGTGTGTGTGTGAATGGGCTTTTATCTGGGGAGAAGATCCATGGCTTTTACCAGATTTTCAAGAGTACTTTATCCAAAAAGTTAAATCCTTAAAAATTCTAATTACGTTGGTATGTATCTGGGGATTTTGGAACTAATTTTAAGTGCAATTTTGTAGGATATGGAGCCATAAGACCTAGTGACAGTCCGGGGTTTGCAGCTTTCCAGAAATTAAGATGGCACGATTTGGCAAAATGGAGGCAAACTGGAATTTGGATAGGCCTATGCATTTTTGAGTACCTCATAGATTGAAGCAATATTCACATTCCATATAATGGTCAGTCAGAAGGCAGAAGAATTTATTTTTTCTGCATTTATACATGCCAACCTCAACACCAGGCATTAAGAAAATAGAATATTCATTCCTTTCTGTCCTTTGTAAGTGACACAGGACTTTTAAGTCATTGATACTTTTTCTGACTTTACCCCAGGGCTGGATCATACACTCAGTTTATGGTCCTTTTGCTCAGGCTCATCCTGCCCAATTTCTAGCATTTGGGAAATGTTTCTCATGGCAGCATCTACTATCTGTGACTGCTGTTGGAGGGCAAGGAGCGATAAAGTAAAGATACTGTTCTTCATTTGCGGTTGAGGCTGGGTAAGCCAGAGTTACAATCTATAAGTTTCACATATATAGAGGTTTAAAAACAATGCATTTCTGGAGAGCTTCAGATTTTCAGTTCATCACCCAATGTTGAGGCCCATAAGGTACATTTTGTTAGGGCTATTTTGTAGAGATTCAGGAACTAAGATTCATAGGGCTTGAGAACATGCCCCAGGGAACTGATATTAGAAGCAGAGTCAGCTTCCAAGCCCAAATCTTCTCAAATCTTGTCTATTGCTCTTTGCACTACTTCTGTTGTCAAGCTGTCGTCACACTCTTGATTTTTCCAAGGGGTGAAGATGTCAAATCTAGCCATGGATGTGCTGAAGGCAAATCTCAGGACTGCTCATTGGAGTGTAGTTATTTTAATATTCCCGATAACATTTCTTAAGGCAACATCTCCTATGAGCCAGGACTTTAAAGCCACACAAACCTGAGGGAGAATCCTGGTTCTGCCCCTTAACTGGTTCTATAACCAATCTGAGTCTCAGTTTTCTCTTCTGCATAATGGGGGCAAAAGTATTTCCTTCAGGAATGTTGTGAAGATTAACGTACCTAAAGTACTTAGATAATGCCTGAAAGGCACATAGTAAGAATTCACTAAATGGTAACTATGGCAATTATTAATACTGTATTCAATATATTGATCCACTTACCATAATGAAAACACTATTAAATGTTCAAGGTCATCATTTATTGGAAAGCATTGTATGATAAGCTTTATTTGAAAATAGCTGCACTAAGATATGTATAAAAGATTCCAAATAGAACTACATGGCCCATCAAGCTTTGTTTCTACTCTCTGAACACCAGACGAGTCTACCCAAAGGATCCTAATGTAACAAAGAAAATAAATAAAGAGGAAAAAAGAAAATAGAGCAAACCCTCGGCTCCTTCAAACCACAAAACTCACAGGCATCTACAGTAAGTTTTCTGATGACCTTCATTTCCAGCTCTGCCTACGTCCAAAACATGAAGACTGGTGTGTCTGCTTATTTTTGTGGGTTACGCCTCCAAGATTTCACTGAGTGACATATCATTACATGATATTTCTGTTTCCAGATAATGTAATCTATATTACTGCTGAGTTACAAGTACTTTCTCTTATCACAAAAACCTGCTGCTATGGTCAGTGATAACCTATTCTATCTTCTCTATTTTTCTCATAAATGTGTGGAAGGTTCCTCCTCTGCTGGACAGTTCCCTTCTGCTTCTATGCCCCTGCTTCTGCTGTGTCGTCTGTTTGCTGAATGTCTGGGCTGCTGGCAAAAAGGCAGGTTCCATTCCTTGGCATGAAGCTAAGCATACTCACTGTTGCCAAGTGACCATGCATCACTACGCTTGTATTTTAGGTTTCCGGGTGTCTTATCCCTTGACATCTTCTTAAGTCCAAGCAGGGAGGAGCCGTGTTTGAAATGCTCGGGATGCTGGGGCAGATGGATGCATTCCTGGAGGGAAGGCCCTGAGAGCTGGCACAGACAGACTGAATCTGCAGTCATTTCTCCTCCGTCAAGGTCATAGTAGGGTTCAGTTGGCATCAAACCCCTCTGTTTTTTTCCTTTCTTCCTTCCTCAAAAAAACTGTTCCAGTTGTCAAAAAGACTTCCTTTAATTCCTCAAGAGCATTTTCCAGATTTCCCCATGGCATTATAAAGGCAAATTTAGCCCCCTCCTTTTTTTCACTCAGTTTTTTCAAGCTTTCTTATTCCTCCCTCCCTCCCTTCATTCATCTCTCCATCCCTACTTCTCTCTCTCTTTCTTTCTAGAGTTGTCTTTATTTGTAAGTTTTAATTTGAGAGCATAAACTTTGTAGCCAGACAGCTTGGTTTTGAATCCCAGCTTTACCACTTACTAGCTTTACATTGTAGGGCAGGTTATTTAACCTCTCTGTGACTTAGTTTACTCATCTGTAAAATCTGGGTAATAGTAACATTTAATTTATAGGCTATTCTGATGATTAAATGAGTTAATATATGTGTGACTGTAACATAGTGGGTCATAAGTTTTGGTCATGACTTCATCTATCTATCTATCTATTTATTATTTTATAATCTGGATTTATGCCACATTGACTAGAGACATTTTAGGTTGCACCATGATGACATTTAAACTTAGAAATGAGAAATATAAATACATAAATAAACATATTTTTAAAATTTATGTGAATATTCACTCTATAAAGAAAATAGAAAAAATATTTAAAGAAAAAGGCATTTTCCAGAACATACTTTGGTGTTGACATTTTTAGGAGCAAGAAAGCACAATTATCCAACCCTGAATACTGTTGGCTTTGGTTGCGTGCAACCAAATTAAAATACGTAGGTAACTAAATACAACCGTAGGTTTTCGTTGCAATCTGCTATATGTATTTTTTGGGTTTCAGTCCCAGCTGTTACATGTATATTTAGTTAAATAATGTAGCTATATAAGAACAAGTGTTATGCCTATTTTAAAAGGCACATTGTTTTAACTGACTGCATATATATGTTTTATTTTAGTCTGTGTAGAAAGTACTCAGACTTAGGGCTCATTCTGCATGGTTACCTACAGGACTTGCAAACACCACTAGATACCTGAAAGTGCATTTTCTCTCAGGCTTTCTCCAAAGACAAAAGCTTTGGTAAGACCGTGGACTCAGTTTTTCTAATGATACAGGTATTTTGTTTTGCTTTTCCCTTTTCGTGTACCACCATGTAAGTCTTCTTGGAGTTATAATGGATCAGCTCTTCTGCGTTCCAGACAGTGGCTCCCCACACTTTATATACATTACTTGATGATATTTCTCTATCCTTAATCTCTTAACACATCAGTGTCCTGTTTGTAAAATTAAGATAGTATACCTTTACTACCTGCCTCACCAAAATTTGTTATGGCATGTCAAGTCATCTGTCATATGTCTTAAAAAATTTTAAGGATTTTTGTTTTTAGAGGATACTTTCGAATGTTGTTTGTCACCATACTTAGATTTCTAGGTAAGGTCCGTTTTTGTTGATACGCTGGGAGAAATGCATATTTAGATTCAAAATCAAATTATCAAGTGAAATATAAACAGAGAAAACATCAAAGTGTATTTTTAATACTTTGGCATTTTCACATGAGTTCTTGCCAATCAGTTTCCTTTTTATGGCTATAAGCTGATTTTCCTCCCCTGTTAAGAACAAATGCCCTTCATTTTAATCAGTTTCCACTTGCTGACAGCTTTCTTTTTATATGATTTCAAGTGCACTATATTATGTGGAGTTCCTGTTTGCCAAACTGTGCCCACGTAAAATCATATTGGTCCTGTCAACTGATAGACATAACTTACAAAAAGAAACTCTGGTTTGGAAGGCTCAAAAACTGAGAGTTGGCCATCAGTAAGATTTCATTCCCTTCCAAATCTGAATTCTGTTTTTGATGGAAGAATTAAGGATATGATTTGTGTTAAAAAAAAATTTTTTATGGGTATCAAAACATACACTGCATGCTTCATTAACATTCTGCTCCAAAGGGTGAAATTCCCAATGCCATTTGGGAACTGGGACCCGGGCAGGAGAGAAGACTAGATGGCCCTGGACATGGATATCAAGTGGAACAATTAAACCACCTGGAGAACTATAGACATGGAAATGGGACAGGGGGTCTTTCATTGCCAGTTTGCTGATTAAAATCTGGGCTGAGTCAGAAGTGATTGCAAGCCATTAGCATCTTACCCTTGGCGAAAGGCCTACTGAGAATAAGTATAAAATGGGCTTGATCAGCTCCCCTCAGGACATAGCCCATTCAGATATTTCTCAATACTATATTCATTAGCAATGTCTTTGGAGATAGAAACTTAAGGAAACTGAGTTCTACTCATCCTCTTTAATTCTGAGTGAACCAAATTGACAGGGTGAGTCTTGTCTCTTGCTCCCAGTGACAGTCACATAAATGGAGGGTTCCAATGTCTGGACTTGTCAATTCATCACCTTTGGTGAGCACCATAAAACAGTGATGTACTTAGCAAGGCTGTTGACCTTTTGTGAACTAGAATGACAGTATGCTTGCAATTGAAGGGTGAGGTCTGGGGAAAAGGAGTAATAAAGATCTCATCAATATACCAGATTTGAGTAACAATTGTACTGAGTGTTATGGAGACAAAGGGAAGGGAACCAGCCTATGTTGGAATCTCAGAGGGTTGGAGCTGTTAAATGGTTGAAAGACCATCATTGCTTGTTCTGCAGGCATGTATGCACTGGGTTACTTGTGTGTGATATCCACACATATACATATGTGTACTATGTAAAGTAAAATACTGTTCTATGACATGGATGCAGTTATAAAAGTGTGACTATACTGAGGCTAACTCCACAATGTAAAAAAAAAGGTCTCCTCCCTTTTAATGATCCTATCTTCTATAAGGCCATGAGCACTACAATATTAATTAAAACCATTCCTGTTTGAATTGAGATTTTGGTATTTGGAGGCCTGGTCAGTGGAATGGAAAGAGCTCTGTATTGGTTAGCAGGGGACTTTTCTTTTATTTATTTATTTATTTATTTTTAAAGATTTTATTTATTTATTTCACAGAGGGAGAGAGATCACAAGGAGGCAGAGAGGCAGGCAGAGAGAGAGAGGGGGAAGCAGGCTCCCTGCCAAGCAGAGAGCCCGATGCGGGCCTCGATCCCAGGACCCTGAGATCATGACCTGGGCCGAAAGCAGAGGCTTTAACCCACTGAGCCACCCAGGCGCCCGGACTTTTCTTTTAGACTTAGCTGTCTCATCCAAAAAACTGTGATAGGAAGTTTCTTAGCCTCTTTGGGCTTCCTTTGCTTGTGGGCTAATCAGGAGGTTAGGTAGATGATCTCTGGTCTCCCTTTTAAAAATTCTGTGCTTCCCAAATATTTGCTATGGTGGTGATGTTGGTGAGCATCTTTACCTTGGTTTTTGCGAAATTGGTGTAATTTCTGACAGCCTTTCTTTGTCTTCTCTCTCCCAGGAAATCCTCACTTTTTGTTCCTTTGAGTTTTTTTCCCCCTAAGAAAAGAAAAAGTGAGGAAAGTGATTAAAAAAAAAGAGGTGAGAGGGGGAAGCAGAGCACTGGCCAGGGTGCCAAGCTGGCGTTCTGCACACCCAGCCAGGGTTCTGCCCTGCTGTGCCCACCTGGCAGCCGGACAGGAGCACCTCTCAACCTGGGCGAGTCCTGTGTGTCACAGTGAGGGAGCAGCTCAGTGTTATAGCTTCACTTTATTTGTTAAACAAAAGGAAATAATTAAAGCAGCTATAAAAAATTCCCTCCAGAGCCTGTACTTATCTGCACACTGGCTTGGTTTATTAATTGATACATATTTCTGGTTCAGTTCACCTTGTGCCCATTGTTGCACAATGATCTGAGTGGTCAGGGTCTGTGACTGCAGTGGTCTGGGGGGCTCGGGGCTGTGCACCATGTGGGGTATGGCTCCTCTTCCTGAGAAAGTCAGTCCCTGTGGCTGAAGACATGGATCCAGATATTCAGGGTCTGCAGGAGAGAGCAAGGGAGGAAGTCAGTGTTGCTGATCCCACCTAATGTCCCTCTTTTGCCCTCCTTCTTCTTCATGCTCATGTTTTCCTGGTCCATTTTATTCCCCCTTTTTCTTCTCCCCCATTCCCTTAAGTAGAGGTGACACAGATCAATACCTTTGATGGAAAGTAATAATCAGGCCTATTAAGTGACAAAGGTTTACTCTGTAACAGCTGTGCTGGCGGGAGAGGAGAGCTTGTCTGACTAATGAATCATGAAACAATCAGGCAGTAGCCATTTGTGTTTAGATCTGTAAATATGGTGTGGTTCAAGTGCCAGACCATTGCCGGCGCTCCAGCTGGGGGCACAGATGGTCCGCATTCAGAGCAGCACGAGTGTGAAGAAAGGGTTTTTTCCCTGTCTCTGTCCCACACTGCACCTCTCTGAGCCTCAACTCAGCTATCTGCAAGAGGAACTTCAGAGAAAGAAAGGAGACTCTTCAGCAGTGGTAGTACCTCCAGTGTGTATTTCAATGTAGGTTACCAAGCACTTGAGGTTCCTAAAAGGAAAAAAATGCTAATGGAATGTCACAGTTTTGTATTCCCATAAGAAGATTTGATATGTATGTGACTCTAAATGCCTATGTGCTTTGGCACCCCCAAATATATTTCTTTATACTTTTCATACCCGTTGCTATACTTGACCTCCTGTTTTGTTCTTAGCTATGAACTGAACAAGTTGAGAGGAAAATATGTATTCCAAGATGAGAAACTCACATATATAAAACTAAAACTAATCTGTGTAAAAATATGCTAGTAATGTCTGTTTGGATTCTATTTCTCTTAGTTCTTGAAGTAAGGATCTTCATCTTCTTCAGGACATTACAACATCAAGACTAGTCATTCTGACCTTAATCAAATGTGGTTTTGCAATTTTTTGTTACTGTTGTTCACTTTAGTCAAGAAAGCTTTATTTCTTATTAGAGATGGATACTGAGGTTCCACTTAAAAAAATTCAACATTTAAATCATTACTGCTTGAATCATTTATTTATCTATTGATTTATTTGATGAATCCATTTGTAATTAAATATTTTGCCCTGTAATTTCTTTTGGTGCTCTAAAAGCTTTGTTACTTGCCAGTTTCTGGTGAGTACCTTGCAGAACTTGCATTGTGGCATCTTTTTAACAATGGGAAATCTATTCTTCACCATTTTTTTCTTACCTTTAGAACAAGTAGTAAAAAATGGTCAGTAGGAGGGAAATCTGTGAATGTCTGGGAATAGTTAGGAAAGATATTTGAAAATATATTCTGGAATTTATATTCTTCTCTTTTTGGGAGGCCCTTTCTCTCCCTCTCTCTCTCTCTCTCTCTCTCTCTCTCTCTCTCTCTCCTTCTTTGGAGAAACTACCAAAGAAGATATTTTTCAGGATGAACTGCAACTATTGAAATAAACCCTATCAATTTTTTAACCGAAGTGCTAAACTCTTTGCTTTTGAAATTACAGATACTTATGAAATATTTATGAGAAGACTGAGTTGTGATAAAATAGGTCGAGAACTGTCTCCAAATTGTTCTGCATAGCTGCCTGGAGCTGGCTGACTCTTTGTTCCCTATGGATGGGCTGGTGTAAAGACGACTTAGATTTGGTTTACATTGCTGGTAATTTCAGTTTATTATTCAACAAGGTAAGAGGCAGTACAAAGGGCACGGTAGAAATTAGAGGTATCAGTGTGTGGAAATGGTTCCCCCCTGGCCTCCACATCTCCTTCAGAGCTATGCCCAAGATTGGGTGGTCAGGGCCACCTGGTGGAGGCAGGACCTCAGGTGCTCAGTGCCATCTCTCATGGTCAGCATGTCATTGCTAAAGGATCAATCTCATTGTCACCCAAGGAAACTCTTTCTGTACCACAGCTACATGTCTTACATACTAACTGCATCTCTGTTTATCAGGTCCGGAGCAGATCTAGCTTGGCATAACACAGATACACTCTGAAAAACAGTGGTGATGGCCCAGGATTTGCCTTTATTGGTTTAGCTCAACACCTTCCCCCTCCACCCCAGACACTTTTGTTTTTAAGATTTATTTGTTTATTTTAGAGTTTGGGGCAGAGGGAGAGGAAGAGAGAAACTCAAGCAGGCTCCACACTGTTTGCAGAGCCTGACGTGGGGCTTGATCTCACAACCCCGAAACTACAACCCCAGCCCAAACCAGGAGTTGGGACACTTAACGGACTGTCCCCCCAGCCAGGACCCCCCGACCCCAGACACTTTTAAGTACAATATCATTTCAATGCTTGACAAACTTGGGGTAGTGCCTTTATAGAGATACCATTTTCAGATGTTTTCAGTTGACTAATTGATATATCTCAGTCAGCAATACCTAAAAATTTGAGGTCATAAATCTCTAAAAATTTGGTGGGAGACATGGACCCTCTTCTGAGTATCCATCTCTAATAAAAAATAAAGCTTGCTCTGATATATACATAACATTTTACCACACAGTTTGAGAGGTTTCCTGTGTCTCCCAGAGCCTATCCAAAATACTTAACTGCAAACGGATTTATCAAATAAATTAATAGTTAAATAAATAAATGATTCAAGCAATAATGACTTTAAATGTTGATTTTTAAAAATGGAAGTTCAATGACCATCTCTAATTAAAAAAAAGCTTTCTCTGATATTCATATATATAAAATTTTACCACAGAGTTTTTTAGAGGTTTCAGAGATCTCAGAGCCCACCCATGGCCCCCAGGTCAAGAGCCTCTCCTTCTCTTCTATGCTTAGCAGCCTAATCAGTCCAGCTTTATTTTGGTACTAAATCCTTCATCTCCATCTCAAAACCACATCATCTTCTTATTCTCTATAGTACCTGGTTCCCAATTTTATAATACCTTGACTCCTTGTACTTTCTTCAAATCAAGTCTTTATTTTCTAATTTCAATTTTTGGTTTAATTTATGATCATTAATGACCACCCTTCCCTTGAGAACTTGCTAGACATTGTACCTTCTAATCCTGATTACTAGTCATCAAAGCATCCCTGAAGGGAGGTTATATCCCATTGTACTAATAAGGAATTTGAGAATTCTGGAGATTAAGAACTTCGTAAATTTTTTCCCTTAAACTGATTTTTAATATTTTTCCTTAAATAAATCCATTTAAACAGGGAAGCATTATCTCACTCCTAGAAAAGCAAAACAAAATAACCAATTTAACTGCCAAAAGATAACTATGAAATACATAATATGTAAGTATTTTTAAGAATCTGCATACTATCAAAAACCACCTACTGTACACCCTTGTGACATAACATTGCCCTTGTGCCATATTCTTTTCTTAGTGGTTTTTTTTTTCTCCTGTCCTTCCTTTCTCTTCCCTTCTCTTGTCTCTTTCCTTCCCTGCTTAATTATCCCTCTCCTCCTACTCCTACTTCCCACTGGCTTGTCTATCTGAGGCCTTTGAGTCCATCTTCCTCACGTGGAACATGTGTGTGATCTAGCCTTTCACCCTGAATCCCCAGACTCTCTTAGGTCATGAAACTCAATAGTGTATTCCCTGTCCATGCTGTCTCTTCACTGCAGATATTAACAATGGAAAGGCATTATCTAGCTAGTTTTGCTTGCTCTAGCTCTAGGCATATGGGGGGAGGATGGTTCTAATCCACAAGGGAACATCCAGTTATGGGGGCTCCTGCTACCTGAGGTATTGGGCTCATTGTCTTGAGAGCCAGGGTGCTGGACACATCCCAAGTGCTTCCTCTCCCAGACCTTTAAACATTCAAGCATTCTGTCCCCAGCCCTCCTTTTCAAACTCAGTGTATCCTTTTCCCTGAGGTGGTCTCACGCAGTCCCACGACTTTAAATAAACTTTTAAATGTGTTGTCTCTAAAACTTATGTTTCTGGCCTGGACTTCTCCCTCTTTCTACTCTTGTACCATTTCTCTCATGCAGCAGAGTGCTTTTTGTAAAGGGGGAAGAAGGTCATATCACTTGCTGTCTAAAGGCACCCAGTGAGTTCTGACGAACCATGAGAGACTGTGGACTCCCAGGAACAAACTGAGGCTTTCAGGGAGAGGGGGAGGGGGTAATGTGTTGGTCCAGTGATAGGTATTAAGGAGGGCATATATTGCATGGAGCACTGGGTGTTATTTGCAACAATGAATCTTGGAACACTATATCAAAAACTAATGACGTGCTGTATGGTGATTAACATAACATAATAAAAAATAATAATTAAAAAAAATGTGCCCAGTAAGTTCTTTTGTTACTAGGGGAAAAAACCCCAGCTTATTAACACATGGGGCACTCTGGGCCCTGTGTGTTCTAGTCCTGCCTACCCCTCTGATGTCATCTCCCTCTGGGTCTATCTTGTCTGAGAAGCTGCAGTTACACTGGCTTTCTTTCTGTTCTGGAACATGCCCAGTTCATTTCTACCTCAGGGACTTTGTATTTGTACATTTTTTGGGGGAAGCTCTTTTCCCACATCTTCCCAAGGCTGCTTTCTTATCGTTCAGAACTCAAATGTCACGTTGTTAGCCTTTAGCTGTTCATCCAGCCCTAATCATTATTGTTTTGTCTTCATAGAACTTAACTGTACTCAAAATTCTTTATTAGTGTAAGTATATATTGCTTGCCTCCTCTACTTAGAATATAAACTCTTTGAAGAGAGAGTCTTCTTGTCTTGCTCCCTGCAGAAGTCCCAGAGTTTTGAACAGTACCTAACAATGAAAGGTCATCAATAATACTATTTGGCACGCTGATTGTTCCAAAAATCCTTAAGCTTCTTTGTCATGGACCTTACTATGAAATGTTTAATAGAGTATCACATTTCAGGAATATACCAGTGGCCTTCTAATTTCAAGACGCTTTCAGTTGACAAGCTGGTTGCACAGCTGGTAGAGAGGCACAGTGGAGAACAGACTGATTCACTCAGTAAGAAGCCAGGCAGTGGCCCAGGGAAAGCTGTCAGAAGCTCTTTTGGGCTTTAAAGGGTATAAGTGTGGGTGTTAGATTTGGGCTGGGAGTTGGTGGTAAAGAAGGGTGTTGGGTAAGCTGAATCTTCTTCAAGTCCTTTCTATATTAAGATACATTAGGAATTTTCTAAGACTTATTCTGGAGATTGGAATCCATTTAGTCCAGTGCCATAATACTTTTAAAAAAAAAGTATGTATGTATGTATGTATGTATTTTTGAGAGTGAGAGAAAGAGAGTGCGCCAGCACAGGAGCAGTGGGGAGTGGCAAAGGGAGAGGGAGAGGCAGACTCCCCACTGAGCAGGAAGCCCAACTCTGGCTGGGTCCCAGGACCCTGGGATACCTGAGCTGAGGCAGACGCTTAGCTGACTGAGCTACCCAGGTGCCCTAAGTACCATAATACTTTTATGTACTTTGTTTACATATTAACCTTATTACCTGGTTCCAGTTTTTTCTTATGTTTAGTAAAATCCTTCTGTTAGTGATATTCTTCTCTTTTATTTTTGTCTGTCTCCTATATCCACTTTTATTTTCTAGTTATTGCAGCTTTCAATAAAGCAGTGTTTAAGTCCTAGACTTGAAGTTTACTATCCTTTTTTCTCAGGTCAAACTGAATCTTAGTTTCTAATCTGTAAAATGTGGAAACCTTGTGAAATTATTATTTTCTTTCTAATTGAGTGGTATTTGAGTGGTTGTGGATATTTTGAGAGATGGCTAAGGGAAACTAAGTTGGGGATACATTTTATTTGGGTTTGAGTAGGATATAGGTATGTGGTTTGCAGTCCCTTCTGAGGGTACTGCAAATTATTATTAAATTATTTCTGGGTGTTTGGGTAGAGACGTTTCTTCTGGTGCTATATTGACTGGCCTTCTGTACAACACAAAGTAATAGGGCCAGAGACCATATATTCTATGATGTTCATCATTGGCCTATAAAGGTAGTTGAGGAGAAACAGATTTGAAATGTATGGAGCCAAAAGCTGGTTTGGATTATTCTTCTAGATTCTGTGATATTTGTGGTATTTATCAGCTTTGTGAATTATATAATTTGCTTTGGTTTCTTTTAAGATTTAAATAAACATAAAAATATTAAATAGATATTCACTTTTATATCTAACTTGTATTCATAGTTCAATATTCCTTTTCTTAAAAATGGCCTTCCCAAATTGTATAAGCTTCTGGCCCCATAAAACCTGCATCTACTCCTGCCTGATGGTAAGAATTTTTAAGGCACCCAGGCCTTTGTTGAATTAAACTTACATCATTAAAACCAATCTTGAGTTTGGAGGAAACAGAATAATATGGAGCCCCAAGGCACTAAATTCCTTGTATTTTGAGCTTTTGGTAGAAGAGGTTCATTTTTCTAAAAGTGTTATTATTTTTTAGTTGAAAATGAGTATTTGGCAGACCAGGTTCTCTCTGTGTAGCTTCAGGGCAAGAGCAAGAGGATACAGGGGTTCCCACCACAGGAATCAAATCTTGTATATGTATTTGGCATCTGTACAACTCTAGTCTCTACTATCACCTCCTTCTACTCCTACTGGGACTGAAGTAGGCTTAAAGGCAGCATTCAAGATAAGAACATGAGATCAGGAATTCAAAAAGCTATTCACTGCAATCATTCTTACTACCTACTGCAGTCCCCATCTTCCTTCTCTGCTTAACTTTTTTCCGAGGTACTTACTACCATATGACCTTTTAATATTTTATTTAGTGTGTCTACTTACCCCAGCCAGAATGTAATTCATTGATGATAGTAATAGTTTACCTGTTTTATTCACTGCTATATTCTCAGTGCCTAGAAAATAGGCATAACAGACATACAAATATATACAAAATATTTTGTTGGATGAATGAATGCTAGTATTAGTAGATATGGTGAGATGACATTCCATTTCCTTTTAAGAAACACCATTTCTTTTCTCCACTTGCATAGATTAAGTCAAAGTCCAGGTTAAAAGATATATATAATCCTCTTTTCTCACATTGAAGCAAGATCTATAACTCTTTTTTTTATCTCCATCTCCATGTCCCATCCCACCGCTTGTGCTATTGATTAATAAAGTGAGTGATAGGGCATTTGAATTGGATCATTCACGGTAAGCTTTAGTGTGCCTCTTGATATCTTTCTTCTTTCTTCTTTAAAAGTTATTTTATTATGCTTTTATTATAAAGGAATACATAATTATCATTAAAAAAGAAACAAACATTCTAGACTTATATAACATAGCTCCCCTCCTCCAACTACATTTCTGCGAAAACCAGCACTGTTAAGAAGTTGTTCTATAGCCTTCTTAGATCTCTTTTCATCTTCTTCATAAACTGTCAGCTATTTTACTAAATATTCACAAGTTATAGAAAGAGGCTTGCTTTGGGGAAATGCAAAAAGTCAGTGAAAGACGTGACTCTTGACTTTGGGAAATCTAACACTTAAATATGGAGATAGTTAAGTCTGTGAAAATGAGAAACAGGTGCTGGAGGACAAAAACAATAGTGCAAATGTGTCCTCATAAATGAGATGAATTAAGGAAGAGTACCTATGATCCCATAGGGTGTCAAAATGGAAATAAGCTATTATTTCTTTCCATAGTTTTTTCCTCCCAAAAAATTATTAAAAAGTATACTTAAAGGATATTCTTCTCATTTATTATATACATATAAATTTGTGTATATATATATACACACATATATATATATATATATATATATATATATATATTTGCACTTTGTGACTGGATACATTTTTTTGGCAGTGGATTTAACTCATCTAAATTTCTGCATGTGCTCTCTCTCTCTCTCTGTATATATATATATATATGTGTGTATATATATATATATATATATACATATATATATAATTTAAAAGGCTACTTTCCTTGAAAGAAATGACCACATTGTTTTAAGATGTAAAATCCCTGGAATAACTATGCATTTCTGTCACACTCATAAATACACTATGAGTCTGTGTGAAAGGTGAATAAAATTCTGTTCATTTCTATGTAACTAGAAAAGAAAAAGTAAATCCTTTTGGGTGGTGTCATGGATAAGGATTTACTTGCAGGTAGATTATAATTTAAAATTGACTTCTGAATCTGAAGAGGCTTTTGACCAGTATGCAGAACACTCTGAGAGGGCTCTTGCCAGCAAGTTACAATACTGTATTTATCAGCCACCACCTGCAGAGCTTTAGTCTCCAGCTGCTGCTTTTTTCCCCCAATCCATTGGAACTTTTTATTTAAAATGGCTGTAGACCAAATAGCATCGACTAAGAAAAGAAAGCAAAAGAGTAGCATTTCCCTAAAACCATTCTTTTATTGGGACAAAAGAGCAAGGTTTTCTGAATCAACCTTAAGAAGTACAGATATTGAACATGTTAACAATACTAGCGTTCTTCCAAAACACCACATTACACCCCACCTCACTGGGTCTATTGAGTGGAATGTCGTGCAAAATGAAAGGAAATAAAGAAACCCAAACTGTTTCTTCTAACAAGGTGCCATCAATAATGCCCACATGGGTGATCGTTCCTTGATTTAAGACCTTGTTTCCTTCATGCGTCCACTTAAAGCTCTTTGGATGGGGGGAAACGCACCCCCCTTCTTCCAAACAGGATGTTAGATTAGGAAAGATTTGCCCAGTTCTGCTGCCCTGTCCCTTATATGGCCGATTTCCTTGGGGATTCATTCTCTTGATTATTTGTAGTATTGAATTGCTGATGTACATTTGTACTCTTAAACTTAGACCCTGTGCATGTGTATTTACATATAATAGGAACTTTATCCTAATTTTTAAATAGGAAAAATTTTGGTTTTTGAAGGCAGTTTCTTATGAAGAGCAATTGGGGGAGAACACAGCTGGCTTTTGGAAATTGAGTTTCAACTGAAAGTTTCCTGCTATTATCTTGACAATCTTATTATTATCAAAGCATTTGAATATTAGATATGACAATGAACACTCACTGCAGGGAAGAGAGGAGTAAGGCCATAAGTGAAAGGGGGCCACTAACAATTGTACCCCCTGTTGCAGCCATAATAATTTAATATTCTCATACTGGGAGGCTCTATTTTGCTTGGCCTGTATTGAGCTACTCCATGTGTTGTTTCCCTTTGGCCAAACCATCAGGGTAGTCCCTTGAACAGCCTGTAAGGTTTCAAATAAGGATCATGCTGATAATGGCCTAAGGGCAGGATTTTTGTTTTGCCTCAGAGTCAGTAATTTAACTGTTACACCAAGGGAGACTTCTGGGTTTTAAGCAGAATTTATTTCTGTTATATTAAGGTTATGTTAAAGTTGTTAGTAGATCAGTAGTTTTTCTTCTTATTGACTACTTGTCTCTTCCCGAAAAATAAGAACGACACATCCTCTAAATGATAGAGACTAGATATATTGGAGTTGCCACATGCCCCATTCTTGGTTTGTTTTGAACTTTGTGACTGGATATATATACATATATATATATATATATATACATATATATATATGTATATATATGCAGTGGATTTAACTCTTTCAACTAAATATCTGCTCAATATCAGGTAGGACTTAAAGCTATCATGTTGAAGATGCTAAATAGAAGAGGAAAATTATTCTTTCATGTAGTTCCTACTCTTGTATTTTTCCTGGCATCAATGTAGAGGATAACTTACAGAAGTCCTTAAGGCATTATCATTTGAAAATAGATTTGTGAACTCTGTTCTGTATTGACATAGTATGGTACAGAATATCTGTAAAGAAAATTTGTCTTTGTATTACATGAAAGATTTTATTGTGTTTTTATGCCATAACATCATGCTGTAACAAATATTTGGAACAAAGTTGTTATAGTTCATTTCAGGGTATTTCTGAGAAGAAAGGGGATAAAAAGATTAATACACTTTTTTCTTTGTAAAACTGATTGAGACCCGGAAATAGTGGCTTACCCAAGGTTATGGATGTAGTAGAGTATAGTGTTAAATTAGGATGACCTGATCACTGTGTGGTTCTTGATTGTCATGAATTGTCTCCAAGAAATACTTTTAAAAAGAACAAAAAATATTAGTAGAGCTGTTAAACATCTGGTCCTTTGTTTTTATTCATTTCAATCCAAACAGTGGGAAGCTGTCACTGAAAATGGCCTGGTTTAAAATACCATATCACCATGGAAAGGTGGATATTTCAGTTAATTTTTTTTAACTGCTGAGTTTATTTTAAGAATTTGAAGCCTTGCCTGTTCAAAAGGGCATTTTCTTCTTCTTTTTTTGACCGTAACTCAGAGCAGAGTTTAAGCAATGTGAGTTCATTAAGAAATGTCCGGTGTGGTTTGAAATGTTCCTTTGAGATTCCCATGACCACAAGGGTCTTATTTCTTGTTTTGGATTCTGGTGACCTCATGAATGAAGGTCACAGGACATTGTAGTATCTGTGCACTTTTGTGTTTGCATTTGTACTCAGGATGGTGAAAAGAGTTATCATTACCAATCTTCATCTCATATTTGGCTTGATAGAGCATTTGTACATGAATTATTATTATTGGTGTATTTATGCTAAAGTCCCCAAGGAGAGCAAAGGTTCTTTAGGAAATAGGTTCTGACCAGTAATATGACCATCATCATGACAACAAAGAATGTAATTTAGGTTAAGGAGTAGATCATCAAGAGTAATATCCTACTCTTTCCTTGTATGTGTATGTGTGTGTATATAAAGTGCTGAAGAAGAGAACAGCTGGAGGAGAGCATGAAGGAAATTCTTCCTCTTCAATAAGAGCTATAAATGCTGTGGTGGACAAGTGTGGAGATTTCTGGATCTTTCTCTGAACACTAAAAGTTAGATATCAGGTGCCTGGGTGGCTCAGTGGGTTAAAGCCTCTGCTTTCAGCTCAGGTCATGATCTCAGAGTCCTGGGATCGAGGCCTGCATCGGGCTCCCTGCTCAGCAGGGATCCTGCTTCCCCCTCTCTCTCTGCCTGCCTCTCTGCCTCCTTGTGATCTCTCTCCCTCTGTGAAATGAATAAATAAAAATCTTTAAAAAAAATTAAAAAAAATAAAAGTTAGATATCTAATGATCAGGTTTAAAAATGAGATGTGAAATAGACACATAGAATATTCCATGTGATGTTTGCATTTTTGATTCTTTTTTTTTAAGATTTTATTTATTAATTTGACACAGAGAGAGAGATCACAAGTAGGCAGAGAGAGAGAGAGGAGGAAGCAGGCTCCCAGCCGAGCAGGTAGCCCGACGTGGGGCTTGATTCCAGGACCCTGAGATCATGACCTGAGCTAAAGGCAGAGGGTTTAACCCACTGAGCCACTGAGCCACCCAGGCGTCCCTGCATTTCTGATTCTTAAAAGGCACAGCATTCTAAACTTGGGTCTAAAGAAGGTAAGAGATAAGAAAAAAAAAAACAAAACAGATGCAGAGAGATATTAATAATTAAATTAATTCAGGCTGAAGATCATTTAAAAGTTCTAGTAGAGAATTTTATTGAGGAAAGTATAAGATAAAATTTCCATAAGTTACATTTGCTAAGTCCTTGATGGTAAGTATATTAAAATTGTCATCTAATGATTGATGCTGAATAGGTATAGCGGGGCCCCTGGTTGTTCCTGAGACGTCGTTCACATTTTCTTTAAAGTCCCACTTGGCAAGCATCACATTTTATAGTGCTAACTTGGCACAGACCTTACCGCTAAAGGAGGCAGAATGGCACAGTCATGAGAGGCATGGACTCTGGAGCGCATTTCCCTGGATTCTATCCCAGTTCCACCAATTAGTAGTTGCGTGATCCAAAGCAAGTTGTACCTTCTTATGCCTAAGTTTCCTTCTTTATAAAATAAGGCTGATATGAAGATTAAATAAGTTAATACATATAGGGTGTTCCAGTGCATGGCAAAAGTAGATTATTTTAGCTCTCTGTTTTAGTTTCCTATTTGAGGGATAATAATTGTACTTCCCCAGGGTTATTGTTAGGATTTAATAAATTGATATAATATATACAAATTGCTTAGAACACTGGCACTTGTTATAATGATTGTTAATATTCTACATAGTAACAATCATATTTTCTGAATTTCCAATTTAGTTCTTTCAGAAAACATGCTAACTTCATGAAGAATGTTGTTCCCTTCACATACAATTCTTTAAAAAAAAAATCAGAAGTGCTAGTCAGAAGTTCTGGCACATGCTCACACTTGTATCTACAAATTTTGCAGTCTTTTCTTGGAAATCACATACTGGTAGAAGAAATTAATTTCCATGAAAACAACAATCTCCTTAGGGACCTATTCCTAAATTTTATTTATATTTTTATTCAGAAAAGAATGGGGATTCCAGAAAATGTTCATATGTCTTTTTAAGTAAATTTCAAGGACTCTCCTTTGCCATCAGGATAGGCTTTCCTGAGAAAATTTTGTCTACTTTGAGAAGTGATTGGCATGGATTCCCTGTTAAATTCTGAATACATTCTGGTGTACTTGGTGACAAGTAATAATCTGAACATAATGCAGTTGTTAGAGTTTTGCTTTGGCAAAATAGAAATACCCAATTTGAAGTCCTCACATTTTGGGCCTTATAAATAACTTTCAATTATTTATATTCATTTGTTCATTCATTCATTCATTCATTCATTCAACAAACAATATTAGTGTTCTTATGTGCCTGGACTGGGCCAGGTGTTGGGTACCTTAATGAGAATGCATTTTTTTATTATTTTATTTTATTATTTTTAAAATAATTTTTATTTATTTATTTGACAGAGAAAGACAGCCAGAGAGAGAACACAAGCAGGGAGAGTGGTAGAGGGAGAGGCAGGCTTCCCACTGCACAAGGAGCCTGATGCGGGGCTTGATCCCAGGACCCCAGGTTCATGACCTGAGCTGAAGGCAGACTCTTAATGACTGAGCCACACAGGCACCCTGAGAATGTGTTTTTTTTAAATGTCTGTATAACCCTGATGCATTGTTTCCATGCTATAGGTTGTGGCCCATTAGTAGATTACAAGACAAATTTAATGGACTGTGACCAGAATTTCTTAAAAGATGAAGTGGAGTTGAAAATAGAGTGCACTGCACATAATATTGTTTTCTGAAACTTTTTTAAATACCTTTATTTCAGTATCTAAGACACATATATTTGTCATTTGAAATGTGTTATTTTTGATCATTATCCAAAAAGTTTGAAAAACTGTGCACTTGGCAGTAATCTGCATCTCTCTGGCACTTCACCTCCCCTTCCTTCCTCTATCTTCTCCCTTGTTCGCTCTCCTCCAAACTAGCCCTTTTGCCTTCCCTTCAACTTGCCAAGCACCCTTGCCTCTCAGGATCTTTGCATTTGTGACCAGCTCTGCTTTGAAATCAGTTTTCCCAAATATATTTCCTTTGTTTCTGCTCAAATATCACTTTCTCAGAGATTCCTTGTCCTGACCACTCTGTCTAAAATAACCCACCACGCTCATCATTCTCTCACTTCACATCCCTATCCTCTTTATTCAGCCTCACTTTATTCCTAGAGACTAGAGCTTAAATGTCCTCTGACATGTTATCTTTGTCTCATGTGATTTGTCCGTGTTCTTGTTTTCTTAGTCTCCCCATCAAAATGAACACACCATGAATTCAGGACTTGGTTCTGTTCATCACTGTACCACTGAAATCTAGAACAGTGCCTGGTTTATAGTAAATGCTAAGAAAAAAAAACTTGCTGAATAACTGAAAGAACAAATAGATAATGAAATTTCAGTGTCATATTGGTTTTTACTTTATTGCATATAAATGATGTTGGAAGGATTAGTTTAAATTTGTTACACAGCCCCCAAAGACTTGGACTTTCCCCAGCTCTCCAGTTTCATCAATTGCTTTTCCTTCCCTTTCTTGTTCCCCAAGTTTATGATCGCTGTGCTCTGACAACTTGGAGATCCCAATGGTTCTATGAATATACAGAATTGTGTCACACATCGCTGCCTTTGCTCATACTACTCCCTTGCCCTGGGATGCCTTCTGCCCACTCTTGCTTCTTCAGCTGAGTAACTGTGCTGGCCCTTCAAGATTTGTTTTGAACCTCATCTTTCCTTAGAAACCCTCCATAATCTCCTTGACTGGGGAAGATGCTTCTTCTCTGTGCTTTAATATCACTCTATGTATTTTAAATACCTTTTTTTGTGACTCCTTGTTTATGAGCTACTTGAGAACAGAAATGAGTCATTTCTATTTTTATATTCCTAGAATCCCCCATAGTGCCAGTATGTACTAGGAACTCAATAAACATTACTTTCCCTGAAAGCAATCATGTTTGAAATTTCAGACAGTTTATTTCTTAATTTATCTGAAATGTATTTTCTTGAAATTGACAATTAACCTCTGTTTGGTAAGTTTATAAGATCTTTAGTCCATTAATAAAGGCAGGTGTTTCATGGCTATTTTGTTGCTTCCCATTTCTTAAAAAAAAAACATTTCTTAAAAATTCTTTTGAGTGAGGGGAGAAGTTAAAGTAGCTTGGATGAAGGACAAATGGAAAGGCGCAGATACAAATTGTACCCTGCATCATGCATCTTGCTTTCTTTTGCACATCTGTTATCTGAGGATGTGTATTCAATGGGTGGGTTCTTGCTTTTGCCTTTTTTTTTTTTTTTTTT